>OY723316.1:145028-259735 GCA_963210315.1 Rhynchopus euleeides | reverse complement strand
GGAGGCAGCTCGCGCAGGACCTGGGGGCCCTGGCAGATCCCCCGGCGGAGGACGTTGGTGACGACGCGCCGGCCGCACCCCCTGCTGACCCCCCACCTGCCCCCTCCCAGAGGAAGGTACTGGGCGATGCTCTCCGCAGGGAGATGAAGAAGCACACCGACTGTGTCTGCGTGAAGGTCGGCGACATCAAATCACACTACAGGAATTCCAAGCAGCTGACGAGCGTTTACGCAGCGGCTCAGGAGGTCCCCTCCTGCGATATCTGCGAGGTGTTGTGGATGCCCCATGTCCAGGCAGGCGACCTGGGGGACCACTTCACCGGCAGCAAGCACGTGGGGAAGAAATCAAGGCAGAAGAAGGGGGAAGAGGGGCAGGTCACAATTGTGACTGCATTTGAAGCGAGTGAAACCGCTCTGCATGACAAAATCGCGAAAGGGGTGCTCTACACGGGGATCACAGCGGGCGCGATGCAGGGTGTACTCTCCTGCCTCGCAGGCACACGCATCCCCAAGGACCCCCCGAAGGTTGCTCCGCTGGTGAAGAAGCTGGGCGACGAGCTGACGAAGGACAGCGAGAAGGTCATCACGGCCAAGCTGAAGGGGGGGAGGTACTGCATGTCGCATGACAACAGTGGGATTGGCGACACGAAGGCGACGGCCATCATCCTCAGCGCTGTAGGATTCGCCGCATCGCTGATCTTCATACGTCCGGAGGAGCGGAGGGGGAGCCAGACCGGGGTCGAGCTGTCGCAGGACATCAAGCGCGAGCTGACGCGCCTCAGCTTGCCCCCCCCCTTCCTCATCAGATCCGACAAGGGCGGGTCCAACGCAGCTGCAAGCCGTGAACTCGCCGAAGCATTCGGTGTCCCCTTCGTGTCGTGCGTCCCACACTTGGTGAACAACTGTGGCGACGTCTGCGAGACCTGGATGCTGGCCAACCTGGAGAAGAAGTTCCCGGGGTGTGCCGCCTTCGAGGTGTCCCGCCTACTCAACAACTTGCTGGGCGGGGATGAGAACAAGTATCGGCACAGACGGTGGGTCGAAGTGCAGATGGAGTGTCTCTCCGGAGTTGCTGTGTCATCGCTGGAGACCATCCTCGGGGAAGTCGAAGAACTCAGGGAGGACTGCACGCCGCAGGAGGAAGCCGATCTCTTCGAATCGTGCGCCGGGAAGATCCGTGCAGCCCTCCGCCAGCCGAACGAGGCAGTCTCCACCGCTACCACCCTCAAGGATATCCTTCCAGCAGCGCATGCTGTTCTCGACGCTGCAAAAAAGAACAACACAAAGGAGAAGGTGCCGGCTGTGAAGTGCCCCCTCCCAGGTGATACTCGGTACTCGTCTCGCATCGAAGTGTACACCCACGTGCGCCAGCGCATGAAGGCGCTGTTCGTGTTCGTGAGCACCGAGCTCCAACAGGGCAGTACGACACCCAGCATGGGGAAGCTGGGCCAGCTGCTCAAGGATCTGGGGGTCACACGGCTGGAGAAGGAGTTGCTGGAGATGGAGCGGGCAAATTCGCCGATCATGGAGCTGCTGGCTTCCTACACCACCCCCTCGAAGAAGTCGCACAGCCACTCTGTTTGGGGTGACATGGAGGGGAAGATTCAGGACCTTGACAACATCGCGTACGCCAAGACGGAAAAAGAGAAAGAATTTCTCGAGCGGGAAAAGAAGTCCCTGGAAGACCTGCTGGATGCCAAGTCCCCAGTCGCAGCTGTCCTCTCAGAGGAGCTGAAGGTGCGGTGGTGGGGGAACAAGTCGGAGGGGTCGTACTACTACTGGAAGGCGATGAGACACGTGAACCCACGTGCTGTCAAGATCATGGGGAACACTGACAACCTGATGTCCTTCCAGGATATCACTGCCTGGATTCCGGCGTTCCGTGAAGTCGAGGAGGCGGCGTGGGTAGAGTATGTGGATCACTCCAAGAAGGAGGGCATGAAGGGCGATGTGGACTCCTTCTGGCTGAACTACGGGGAGTGCGCGCTGCGTACTCTGTGCCTTGATCTGCTGGCGGTGACTGCATCGACTCTGGGGTGTGACAGCGTGTTTTCTATCGCGCGCCGTGTGCTCCCCCCGTCCCGCATGGCAGCGCACGCATCAACTCGGGCCCGAATCCTCTTCCATGCCTGCAACCAGGACCTACCCAACCAGTTCGACCGGACCCTGCGGAAGGGCTATCCTGCTGCGACTGGGCCGAAAGTCGTCGAGTGGGAGGACGACATTCTCCAGCCCACCACCATCCCGAAGAATGTGCTGGCTTCTTTCGAAGAGGCAGTCTCTGCCATCAATGCACACGCGTACACCGCGTGAGATGATCCGCTGAGCGGCAAAACTCCAACCTGTATTCTGCTGCCGCTCTGTGACTCAAGCGTACTTTTGCAGTGTGGCATTTCTCTCACACTATGTTGCCACTTGCTGCCACGCAAATAAGAGTCCTCGTGGGGGATGTGAGTGTTGGAGTCAACTGAGTGTGTGGTGGGGGGGGGGGGGGGCACGAACGTGCGTGTGGTGGGGGCGCGGGGGGCGGGTGTGTGCAGGAACCTGCTGGGTTCACCCGCTGTCAACGTAATATTGCTGAAGATCGAACTAAGGTCTTAACCTCTGAGTGTAAGACCTTAAAGAGGTTACACTAAGAGGTTTAAGACCTTAATTAAGGGGATTCAGATGTTGGGCTTTTTTGGGCCGTTTATGGACTAAGGTCTTAATCTAAGAGGAGGAGGAGGTAGATTTGGCGAAAAAAATTCCTCTCTTATTAAGATCTGAATACATCCATGGTATAAACCCGTATAAACCCGTATAAACCCGTATAAACCCGTATAAACCCGTATAAACCCGTATAAACCCGTATAAACCTGTATAAACCTGTATAAACCTGTATAAACCTGTATAAACCTGTATAAACCTGTATAAACCTGTATAAACCTGTATAAACCTGTATAAACCTGTATAAACCTGTATAAACCTGTATAAACCTGTATAAACCTGTATAAACCTGTATAAACCTGTATAAACCTGTATAAACCTGTATAAACCTGTATAAACCTGTATAAACCTGTATAAACCTGTATAAACCTGTATAAACCTGTATAAACCTGTATAAACCTGTATAAACCTGTATAAACCTGTATAAACCTGTATAAACCTGTATAACCCTGTATAAACCTGTATAAACCTGTATAAACCTGTATAAACCTGTATAAACCTGTATAAACCTGTATAAACCTGTATAAACCTGTATAAACCTGTATAAACCTGTATAAACCTGTATAAACCTGTATACATACATCGGGCGTTATTGCGTTACCAGTAACGGTAATACCGTTATTTTTTCGGTAAAATAACTTACCGTTAATAACGTTCCAGAACGGCCGAATAACGTTATCCGAAAATCGGTAACGTTATTTTTCCGCGTTATACCGTTATCGATAACGGTAATACCGTTATTACCGTTATCAGGAACGGTAATAACGGTAATAACGTTATCGGTAACGGTATTACCGTTATTACCGTTATCGGTAACGGTAATACCGTTATCAGTAACGTTATTACCGTTATTACCGGTAATACCGCGTTATTTTCGGTATTTTTGGGCAACTTCTATAGGGGGACCCTTTTCGAATTTTTTTTTCGGGGTGGCCAGAATGGGCTGTTTTAGGCTATTTGAGGCCATTTTCGAGCAAATTTTTGGGTTTAGAGCCACGCAAAGGGTCTAAAATGGGCATGCCAATCTCAAAAAAATGCTCAAAATTCCGAGAGATTTCAGATTTTTCGAATTTTTTGACCGAGAAAATTCTGACCCCAAAATGTGGTCATTGTGGTCTGGAACTGTCCGTTGTCGAAGGAATTGGTGGAAAAATCGAGATTTTTGGCCTCTGGATCACCCATGCCGTCCCAAAAATCAAGCAAAAGAGGTTTGGTAGGTGCATTTTTGGGTGAACATGAGCCATTGTGCCAACCTGCTTGATTTCACCCGAAAATCGGAATCCGTTGAATATGGTTTCTGATGAAAATGTGAAAATTTTCGACCTTCTTCGCAGTTTTTGCCACTTCCTTGCCCCATCTTCCCCACCCAAAATCGAAGTACCGTGAATGGTGTTGTTGAAAGGTCCAAATTGCGTTGGTTGTGCGTAGTTCTGCCGAAATCGTGCACACGTTGTGCATAGTGCATGTGTAACGCCATTTGCGACCAAAATGTAAATTTCCTGCACCCGAGCGTTGACGCTTCCACACACCCTTACAAACCCACTTGCCTGATGAAGGGGGTGGTGTGTCGAGCACGTTTGGCAGGGCTGAATGACACTTTCCGCGCGAAGGTCGTGTGCGTAATTAAAAAACGGTCCGAGGGCCGGAGGCCCGAGGCCTTTTTTTACCTGCACGAGGGTGCAATTGAGGCCGATACGGGGTGCAGATGATGGTTTCTTGCACAACCCAGTCATGTTTTGCACATCACGACGAACTCGGAAATTCCTCATATTTGCACTCCAGGTCTCATATTTGCACTGGTGCAAATATGGGACCTGGAGTGCGTGCAAATAATGACTGGGGGGTGCAAGAAAGTTCAAATTGCGTAGTTCCTGCGTACTTCGTGCGTAGCCCGAGCGTACTTTGGGTAGTTCGTGCGTATATTGTGCGAAGCGTTTTTGACAGCACCAGTAAACGGACTTTTGGAACGTAACTATTTTAGAACGGACCGGGAAAAAATGGGCACGTCGCTACTTCGCGCTACTTCGTCGCTCGTAACGAGTAAAAATATCAGGTGGCTTATACACCGCCAATGTGAGGTGTGCGGGTGTATTCCTGAAGGATTCACTTCTGCGTCCACACTGAGTGATTTTGGAGTGATTTTCACTCCAAATTTCACTCCAGGAACATTGGATGCTGCAAGGTTGCAGGGGTTTCTGCAGTATTTGCCTTGAAAAAGCCAAAAAACATGATTTTTTCACGAAACTCGACATGTCCGTGCGTTATTATCCAAAAAATGGTCCCAGGGGGGTATTCTGGAGCCATCTCCACCAAAAACTACACCATCCGCCCGCAAAATTGTCCGAATAACGCAAGTTTTCATGAAAATAACGGAAAAATAACGCGTTATTTTAGGAGAAAACGTTTTCCAATTTTTTGACATCACGGAGTGGCCCCCTGGAGTGATATTTTACCCAAGAAAATTCTTTTAGGGGGGGTAGGGACCCGAGTTTCGGGTCAGATTCACCGGGAAATGCTGCCTTTTTTGGGGTCAAAAAATAACGCAAAAATAACGTTATTACCGTTACTGGTAACGGAATAACGCCCAATGTATGTGTATAAACCTGTATAAACCTGTATAAACCTGTATAAACCTGTATAAACCTGTATAAACCTGTATAAACCTGTATAAACCTGTATAAACCTGTATAAACCTGTATAAACCTGTATAAACCTGTATAAACCTGTATAAACCTGTATAAACCTGTATAAACCCGTATAAACCCGTATAAACCCGTGTAGGTTGACGTGGGTGCGTATATCCCGTACAGGCGGGTATGGTCTTCTGTAGGCAGAAGAGCCTGATGAAAAATCAGGTGGAAAGTCTACGCTGCACGTATCCCTTTGAAGCGCGGTATGTCGCTTAGGCTGCTAAGGCCAGCTAGGTTGCATGAGGCGCTGAATGCAGCACCCCGCATGGCCAGAAGAAACTGTGGGCGACATAGGTGTTACGTGTTTGTACCGGGGACCGCGTGGGACAAATTCACCGCATACGTGTCATCCTGCCTTCATTTGGCTTACTATCCAGTTCTTTTTCTCGAACGATACTTAGCCCATCGCCTGTTGTTCAGCCAGAGTCGAGCAGAGACCAGAAACGCCCTTTGGGAAAGGAAGGTGCGCAATGTTCACGCCTGTGCCAATGTGTTACGCGTGTGTCTGTGGCCCACCACTGCCTATCGACGACACTGGTCTCTGGAATTGACTCGGGTGGCCAGCGCAGTAGTCAGCACTGCCGCGACGAAACCCTTAATATTCTGCAGTGAGCCTTGCAAACCACACGTGAACTACACGGAACCCGGTTTTCGATCGCCCCATAATTAATCGCATTTTGCTGAACGCTTCTTCGTTTCTACCTTTATAGCCTTTTCCTGCCAGCCCACAGAGACAGGGGCACGTTCTCCATTTTACTGCTGGTTTGCTTTCATGCCTAGCTAGTGCCCACCCTGGCGAAGACTGGCGCCACTTAGCCCATCCGGGGCACTCTGGCAATTGCGCTGGGCTCCCTGGGTTGGGTCAGACGGTCTGTCTAAAAACGGAATCAATCATGTGCTTGCTGCTGCGACGATCTGACCAGCCATCCACTGTCCCGCTTCAACTCGGGGAGGGCGCAGTAGGGCTCCGCCGGCAGCAACGACGGGCAGCACCATGAAGAACACCCGCGTGAAGACGAAGGCGATGGGCAACTTCGCAACCGGGGAGTGCCTCTTGGTAGATGTTGCGGAGGAATGCGAGGAAGAGTGGGTCCGCGCCCAGCAGCAACAGCCACCCTATCAACACCAACAGCAGAAGAAGCGAGGGCCGTCACCCGTGCAGCAGCAGCAGCAGCAGCACATCGGGCCGAGGCTGGCGAGCGGTGGAAGCCACAGCAGCGGCACGACGGCATGGTGGGCAAGCAGGTCATCCCTGGTCGACTCGGCGCAGAAGCACCTCGATCACCTGGGGCAGCAGAAGCAGAAGGAACCTTAGGTACCGTCACCCCGTGACCTCCCACCCCTCCGGCACCGGAGAAGAGCGAGATGACGAAGATGAAGATGAAGGAGGCGTTGGTGAGGCTGAGCAGGCAGCTGCAGGCAGATGCAGGCGCAGCTCGACCGGCAGACGACCGCGATGCCGGAGGTGCAGGGTGGGCTGGACCACGCGGCAGGAGAAGCTCGGCCTGAGGGAGGGGGGTGCAACGCCTGACGGGGGAGTTGGAGAAAGCGAGGAAGCGGTCTGGGCAGCGCCGACGGCGAGGCCAGCGGGTCAACGGGAAGACCGGAGCGGCCGGTCGACTGAAGATCCAAAAGGGAGACCCGAAGAAGAGGAGCACGCCAACGCAGGGGTGTGCCTCATAAGGCTGGGACAGCGGCTGACAGCGTTCATCAACGCCAACGTGATGTCGTTGCAGCAGAACACCTCCGCGTTGGTGGGGGGGTGACGGAGGAGGACACGCAGGTGACGCACATGCAGGCAGACGAAGGGGGGGTGCTGTCGCGACACTCATCGCCAGCGAGCTGCGGAGATGGGATAAAGCCGCCTCCAGAGAGGCTGTCAGAGAACGGGGGGCGAAGCCGGGTGGTGTCACAATCCTGGTGCTGAGGGCCTCCACCCACATGTGGGTGTCGGGGCCCCCGCGGAGGGGCGCGCGACGACGAAGGCAAAGGAGCAGGCTGGTGACTGCTCAAGTGCCTCGGTCGGCTGGCTGGAGGAGCGTCATGCACGCAACGAGGCCCGATGGAGAGGAGGAGGTCCAGCTGTGCCAGGCACGCGGGCCTGGGACCACGCCCCCAAGCACCATGGCGAGTCTCACAGACCCGCAGTTGGAGGAGCTGTGCGAGTGGCACAGGGATGCGATACAGCAGTTCGACACGCTGTACCGAAAGCTGGGAGCGCCGCATGCAAGGGGGTGGCCGAGAAGGCCACGTCCCTGAAGGGAAGGACGGGGCCTCCACTGCCAAGCACAAGGAGCCGGACGAGCTGTTGGCGTCAGGGGTGGTGCATGGCGGAGCTCAAGCAGCTTCCGATGCAGCTCCTGGACTGGCGGACGTGTTCGATGTGGTGGAGAGGACAGGTCAGCAGCCTGAGCCGTTGATGCGTGTGCTGATCTCGCTGATCCCTAAGGGGGGCCTCGGGCAGAGGCCCATCACAGCGACGTCGTGCTGAACATCATTTTTACTAGATAGGAGCGACGAAGCGTAGCGAGGTCGCGAAGTAACGAAGGAAATCGTACGACTGAAGCTTTGGATGAGCACCTTCATGCCACTCACAGGGACTCAACACAGCCTTGAGACAGCAAGTGTGCGCTTAACAAAAAGTAGTCCGGAACTGTTCTCCCACAGTTGCTGGACAGGGAATAAAGTGAAAGGAGTACGATTTCTGTCGCACGTCGCCAATACCACAGACGTACCTCCCCCGTCCTCCGCCGTGTGGATCGTGTATTCGGTACACATTCGAATGTATTTGAGATCACCGCAGTTCCACTGCTGCACGACTGTCCCGTCGCTCATGCACCGGCACTCGGCGGCACAAGGCGGGGGAGCCTGACCAAGGGGCAAGAGTCGTGGGTGACGAGCGGGCAGCACGGGTTCCACCCATACCACGGGGCGGATGCCCTCCACTTAAGATGGTGGTGCGCGTAGAGAAGGCGCTGCTGCAAGGAGCAGCGGGGCGCCATGGGGATTCACAGTCGACTCCGCCAAGCGATTCGACTGTGCCCCCCTCACGAGATTTCGCTGGAGCTGGCGGCGGAGTGGGGTGCGCATGATCGCAGCATGCAGCCGCTGCGGGCAGCCTACACTGCATCACTTTACAACGGCACTTTGCAGGGGTGCCCGCTATCGGCGGCACCGCTCCTCAACGCCATCATCGCAGTGTGGACGCACGCCATTGAGCACGGGCAGGGGTGAAAACAAGGCGTACGCCGACGACATGTGTGCTCTCGACGATAAGGAGGTGGCGCAGGCTGCTGGCATCACAGAGGACTTCATCACCCTGGCGGATAGGGAAGCGAAGCCTGAGAAGCGTGCAGGCTTTACCACGGCGAAAAGGGGTGACATATTTCGGGCTGAACCGAGGGGAGTTCCCCCCACGAGGCATCTGAGCCGAATCTGAAGACACTCATAGGCAGCCGAGAGGGACACCGGAAAGGGAGACTTTCCGATCGCGAGTGACAACGGTAATGAAGCGGATCCGGGAGACGCCACTTCGCTTCTTGGACAAGTGCAAGCTGGTGGATTTGCTGCCACACCCGATGATGCTGTACGGCTGCACGGTGATGGGCATCCCCTGAGCATCTGGAGAGAGGGACATGTCAACGGCCTGCATCCATAGTGTGTGGGAGGGGCGCACGCAGCAGTCGTGCACCGCTGTATGTCAGGCGCTGGCGCCAGCGGTGATCGACACGAAGGTGGCGGTGCCGCATATGCGATTCCGGACATTCCTGCGCCTCGCCAAAGACAGAGACGTGTGACCTTGCGCGGGAGGTCTGGGAACTGAACAAACTGAGCACGGACAGCGTGAAGGGGCCTCATTGCGCTGCTGCTGAAGGACTTCGAGCGCCTCGGCTGGAACTGGGGGAGAAGCTTCGACATGCTCGGCCTCTGTGCGTCAGGTGGGGGACATGAGATGCGTGAGGCGCAGCCCCAAATACTTCAAGGAAGTGGCAAGGGAGCGCGTCAATGGAGGGTGTCGAATGCGGCACCGACAGGAGGCCATGAACGCGCTGTGGCAGGACCCGGGGATGGACAGTATGTCGCTGGGGTGATCAGGATCAACATCGGGGGCGACTGCGACGGGGAATCATCTGGCTGAGAAGATGCGGACTACCCCACATGCACATGTGGTGGGGGTGCCCAGGAGGAAGGGGAAGCCCAAAGGGGCGAAGACGGCGCGCATGGGGGGCGAGGACGCAGTGTTCGAGCACACCTCCGGATGCACACAGAGAGCGGAGCAGTGGCAAAGGAAGTGCACGGAGCGGAAGCAGGGTGTGCGTGAGTGCAAGGAGCGCGAGATGAGGACCGACTTAAGAAGGGATGGCCCGGCGACTAGTAGCAGAGATGCGAGGCGTGAAGTGCGAGGACCGAACTGCCAGAGGGCGGCCCGGTGACGGTGACAGATGCGAGGCGGAAGGTGGCGGGTGAGCGCGTGCCCAGCAGCACCAACGGGTGCGGTATGATGACTGCATCGCCAACAGGGCGGAGATAGCTGACTGCTGCGCACACCACCACCCAGATGATGGCGTCGAGGGGCGGTGTGCGAAGGTGTTTGACATGTGTGAGAAACGCGGCTTGATGGCGTGCGGGGTGTGCCTGAGGGTGCAGTCATCCGCTGCGACTTGCTGCAAGAAGCATCAAGCGTGCGCACGACAGGGGTCTGCGCGCCACTTGTTGGAGCAAGACGGGCGAGCGTAGAGCGCGAGTTGAGGTGTTGGGGTGTCCAAAGCACCACACGGAAGACCTGCGATCGCACACCCCTGGGAATGTGGGGGTTGTGATGCCAGCTGGGCCCGCCCTGGCGAAGACTGGCGGCGCTTGACCCATCCGGGGCACACTGGCGATTGCGCTGGGCTGGGTCAGACGGTCCGTCTAAAAATGGAATCAATGATGTGCTTGCTGCTGTGACTGGGTCCGATTGGCCAGGTCCCAATCTGCTAACGCAAATGCTGGCAGGCTCTCTCAGCCTCAACCTCGACGGCAACAGAGACGTAACAGAGACCTGACCTGCGCCGCCGGGGCTGCGTGGACTGGCCTCCGGGCATCAGCAACCTCCCGATGCATCTGCGCCCCACCAATGGGGGGGACACAACCCCGAGACGGACATCCCCCAGGTCCCGAAGGAGGAGGACCTCGGGCACCAAGGCCTGGCAGGGGCACCGCCTGGAGGTGCTGCGGCTGGACTACAGCCACATAGGAGGAGCAACGCTGCAGTCAGCCGTCGCACCGGTGTAGTGCTTGCGGGTGCTGCCGCTCGTTGGTGGGATTGTTGCCCTGCGACAGGGACGGCACAGGCGAGGCTGTCGCGCAGCAACGCCTGCAGACACCCGGAACCCCGGTCGGAACCACCGCACCAGCTGCACCAGCTGAGGATCGACAGCAAAGCCACTTCAAAACAACGGAGGCCTTCAGCAACCCTGCCTTGTGTGATCCAGGATCGAGAACTATGTGTGGGTGAGATGAGCGACCTCAAGCAGAGTAATGTGTGACGCTATCTTCACACGATCTCCGACCTCGAGGAAGGCGCACAGCTACGCTGTATCAGGGGGACGGTCGCAGGGGCCTTGCTACGGGATCTTGGCGGTCAACTCGGTCGAATGGGCGAACGGACTTTCACAGATCACATCAGACCACCGCAACTTCTGCCCACATATTTTTATCCAACACGGGGTTCCGTCGAACGCCGCCACACCCGGGTAATCAGCTTTGCAAGGCGGACACAAGCTGGGTTGCCTATGCAGATGGAGGGGAAGGGAATCGTCAGCTGGCTGAGTGTGTGATATGAGGGTCGAAATGACTCATTTTGCATTATGGCACTACCGCCAGATATAGTGAAGTGTTACCCTTGCTATATATCGCTGTCGAACATAACTAGCAGCACCCTGAGGCCGACTACCCATGCCTTACTGCAGCAGCTGCGCTACGTGAACTCGATGTAATGTGCCGTGATGTAAAGCGCATTTCAATCTACTGAACATAAGATGATTACTGAACTCCAAAGGCTGAAAACAGACGACCGCTCTCCCTCTGCGTCGCCCACTTTGCACCACCACGCAACTGCGTGCTCTAACGACCACATCGAGGGTTCAAGGTGTCGCATGGAGAGGAGCCGATGCGCAGCACACAGCGCATTGACCCTCACACTGACCGGGCGAGCGAAGTCAGCCACCGCAGGGAACGGGCGAAGGTGGTCCTCAGAGAGGACCATGGGAGCACGGGAGTGCCTGATATGCAACCATGTGCTTGCATAAGTGCCAGCACGCTTACTGCGCTAGACAGGCTAGACATTCCACACTGCCACTTCGCGCGTTGTTTGCATTGTGCACACAGGCCAATACTGCAGACGTCTGCACGTCTGCCGATTTGTGGAAGTTATGCCCAGGTCCTGAAGGGAAATCGCCTGCACATGGGCTTGCGGCTGATTGGGCCACAGCAAAACACACCTGATGCAGACCGTTGCTACTAGCTAAACTGCAGGACACATGCTGGGTGAACACAGGCACCGGGCACTGTCGTGTCGTGCGGATCACCTCCACGACTGCGGCAACTCGTTGCCGAGCCAGAGGGGCCTTGGCCACCGGGTGTGATGACGAGTGGTAGCGGGCCCGGCTCACGGTGTGGACTATCGGGACACTCCGATGCCAGCACGCTAACCCAAATAAAAGGCGAGAACAAGGCGGCCCGCTTCCTCTGCCCCCCCCCCCCCCCACAGACTGACGAGCCGTGGCTGGCTGTGGCTGGGAGCGAGGGCCCCCCAGAAAGACTCAACGGTTCCTTCCAGCAGCCCAGCAAGCGCCGGCACGCGGGACGCCGAGCTTCACATGAAGGGGCTGGAACCTGCCACATGCCACGGAGTGTAGATGCAATCGCGAGCGGGCACCCAGGCGCAAGAGTTGTTTGATTGAAGCTGGTCCGGAGGGCCATGACATGACGTCTGAGATGAGTCGCATGCATGAATGGCACAGGTGCAGTGTGTCGGGGGCACACACCACACCACACACTCCCACTCACAGGCACCGGGGCCGAGGCCTGGACCCTCAAACCCCTCGGAATCACTACGGGCAAGCCGACCCAACGACTTGGGGGGGATGAGATTACTATCTGCCGTGTGCCCCACGCGGAACGCCTGCTCCTCCCCCGTCCTGACCCCCGGGCGGACAGCCACCCTGCTGGGTGCCGCAAGTCGCACCACCTTGGACAGGGTGTGGCTGTCACTCACTCACAGCCTGGGGCCAGGGCCAGCCCTGAAGGCGGTGCTGCCCTGCAGTCAACCAATCATACTAGCCAGGGCAGAGTGCAGCCAGGGCAGAGTGCAGCCAGGGCAGAGTGCAGCCAGGGCAGAGAGCAGCCAGGGCAGAGTGCAGCCAGGGCAGAGAGCAGCCAGGGCAGAGTGCAGCCAGGGCAGAGAGCAGCCAGGGCAGAGTGCAGCCAGGGCAGAGTGCAGCCAGGGCAGAGTGCAGACAGGTGGGGAGGGCGAGCGGGAGGGGCCTTCGCTCGGAAGTGCAGAAGGGTGGGACAAGGGGGGCCGCCTCGCTAGGACACTGGCTGTGAAGCGACACAGCGGGGTACTTCGCTCAGAAGTGCATAGAAGTGAGGAAGGGGGAACCGCCTCACAACACCTGGCTGCAACGTGACGCAGTTCGACACACACTTGCACAGGGCGAAGGCCCCCAGCAGGACAGTGATTGACACACATTCATCAACAGTGTGGCACAGAGCGGAGGCATCCAGCAGGTCGACACTGCCGAGTCATGCCCCTCTGGCCCGCCATCCACATCGGTGGTGCTGAACTCGAAGGATGGGATGACCGATGCTCGCATCCGAACATGCCTCCTCCGGTAGAGGAGTTGCAGGATACCGGCGCCAGTTTGGGCGGGATGGGTGAGGCAAGTCGGTGGGTGGTGCAACCGTTAAGGTTACACGACTCTGTCCTCAGCATTGCATTGAGCAAGAAGTGCGGGACGCTTGAGGGGGTGCGCAGCCGGGCGACTGCGGTGAATGAGGGGGCACGAGATATGATTCGCGCATCAATAATGGGACGGGTACTGAGTTCGTCGGGGTGGGGGGTCGGGAAGAGCAACGAAGGAACACACGCGGGTGAAGGGGCTGGATCTGCGGCATCCGATAGCATATCGTGGACGTGCCTGTGTGCAAGACACAACAAGGCGGGGAATCGACAGCCCTCGTTATCCGCCGAGTGCCTGTGATCATCAGCTGTGCGAAGGCAGAGACACATGATGGCGGTGTGTCATTTCCATCAGGTGTCGTTGCTGACGGAGGACACGACACCACACTACGGGAGCCACCATGCCAGCCAGAAAGGATGCATCTAGGCCTGGTGTGCAGGCCTATGTGAGCACAGGCTCCTTGCACAGCTGTCCAGCCAGTGTGGATGCCCAAAGCGTTGCGTGGCAAGGTGCGGAGAAAGCCCTCCCTCCCACAACTGGGGGCTGCCGCGAACAACCGTCGTCCAAAGCGCATATCTCTCTGATCGTGGCACGTTGTCATGCGCTTGAGGGGGTCTTCGCTACGGGGTGACCGTCAGTGCGTTTTGGTGCATTTGCTGTTGAATTAGCTGAAAACTGACGGAGATTGACGGAGGATAACGGCCAGCGAAGACCCCCTGACACTGTTTCAGTTTGAGGTCGGCACCAAAAGCAGTGCCATCTGCAGATGGGGACGCCCCTACCAACCGAACAGACGGCGGCCGGCATATTTGACGGCATGTTCACGACACGTTTCGCGACAGTTGCCGACAAGCCACGGGCACCTGGGGCCCGACTATAGTCCCGGAGAAGAAGGCAGGTACCAATGGCGTAGTCCTGAGGCAATACAAGCCACTTTGATGCCGGTGTGAAAGCTGAGCAAGAATTCTCGCGATGTCCCGATGAATATCCTATTCAACCGGATGAGCAACAGGCACCACCCTTGCGGTCCGTGCTATGGACCCTGACCCCACCCAACGGCATCTCGCGTGGGAGCCTTGGGGTGTCCCCTCTCGTGTGGAAGCACAACCCACCTCGCGGGGCGACGTGGGGGGTGCCATGTGTGTGCACACCTGCAGGTCCTGGGCTACAGGGAGGGGACCCTGCCCTCCCCGCCCAACACGCCATGTGGATGCTGGGGGAGATGGGCTGAATGCCACATGGGCTTACCACCGGGATCCTGATGGGGCAGACTCCCAGGCGCTCTCCCAATGGGCTTCGAGCAAGCTCTGGGGGCCTGGAGTGTGGACCTTGTGCCGTCGTGCACCCCGGGGTGGGCAGTGGCTCCCTCTGACACAATTCGACACCATCGACGAGTGACACCCCCGCAGCCGGTGCCACGTGAGGCTGGGCGACATGCGCCGACGGTGTCGGCAGCTTCATCTGCAAGCCCAAGTGCCCGGGCTGCACCGAGGCGGGGCTTAACTGTACCCTGCAGGTAGAGGTGGTTCACCCAGATGATGGCGTGCCTGTTGCATCATCTCTTGTGGCAGACGGGGCAACTGATGTGTCCCCACAACCAAATCTGCCACGTGTGCCCGCTACGACGTGTGCACAAAAGCAAGCTGACGGTAAGGTGGGATGTCAGAACTGTTGGCTGCCCTCGTCAGCGAGTCGCAAGACAAGCGCCGTGATGTTGAAAGCGGTGGTGGACTCCCCGATTCCTGAGTCGCTGCGGGAGAATATGTCGTCTGTGATGCCGGATGGGCACCGCCGAGTCTGTCGTGTGAAGACTTCCAAAGACCTCAAGCAAGACCCAGAGCCGTCTCCAACCATGCATGCTGTTCGGTCGTCTCAAGGGACGAAGATCCACTGGTGGATATCACACCGATTCGAGATTCTCAACATGCCAGCACACGTGCATCCCACGAGCCTCGGGCGATCGACTCGGAACGACCCGGTGGTTGTCCAGCGGTAAGCGCCTCAGCAGCCACTCAAGGTATTCCAGCAGAGGTGGCCGTGCTGGGGGTACGCAACACATCCACAGATGCATGTTGGCAATGCCGGGCCCGAGGATCGGCATCGAAGCCCACGAGACACCACTGCAGGAGAACTGGCACGCTGCAGATGTGCGGCCTCCAGGCAGGCCTGATGACGGCAGTCATCATCGCCACGCTGTTGATTGATCAACATGCTGTAAGGGAGGACGTGCCGAGCGGAGCTCAAGTTGGACTTCAACACCGTTGCACCTAACCCGCAGATCAGCGCCACCCCTGGTGTCGCTGGCAGAGACCTACAGCGCCCAACCAGGGCAGGACTGTGCCGGGTTCCGCGAGGCGTGCACGGTGGGGTTCGTGGCAGAGGCTGTGAAAGTTCAGTAGGGAGTGCCGCGACTCGGTGCTGCCGCACCCTGTGACACTGTGCTGCACCTTTCGCCCGCACAGACAGCAATTCGATGGAGGGGAACGGGAGTTGAGGTATCTGCACACAACGACGACGGCACCGAGCAGACGGTGTACTTCAACGGTAACTCCGATGCAGAAAATCAGTAGTACCGCGTCGAGCGTACCGTCGCGCTAGCCCTGCTGGACTGCAGTGAGTGGAGATTCTTCCACTAACCTGAGCGGCACTCGGTGGGAAGGCGTAACCTCCCTATGCCAAGGGCGACACGGCCATCCGCATGTGCGACAACCTGAAGACCAAAGAAGGGTGCTGCAGGGAGGTGGTGAGTACGAACGAAACAAAACTGGCGACACGTAGGAAGGGGGGATCCTCACAGACAGGCATGTTCAGCGTTGGTGCGCAGACGAGACTGCCCGATTGCCCCCGGTTCTTCGCTGCAGAGACGCGCGGCCGGAGGGGAGGGTACTGCGAGAAGGACGCGTCGAAACCGGTGACACACGCCAAGTGGCTGGTTGCGTTCATAGTATTCTTATGACGATACACCATCGAGACGCCGTGTATCAGGGGAATCCTCCAGGGCAATGCATGCTGGGGGGGAGGCGCCCCAGCCCGTTCAAGGCTGTCACCCTCTGCTGCTGTAATGCCACAGGCCTGTTGTTTGCGCGCGAAAGGCGGGCGAGCAAAAGAACACCCCACAGCCTTTGCTGTGCTGTGCGGGTTGTCTTTGACACTTTCGGTGCCGAAGGGGCTCATTTCCCCCCCTCCTTTCCGGGGGAAGGAGCGGTCGCCTGGATTCGCCGTGATTGGGGGCGATCCCCGAGAGAGGATAATATTATTATGCTGTTCGCCGCAAACACGCCTCCTTTGCCTGCAGTCACGTGAGGGGGGCATGGATGGTGCCTTTTCCTTCGGAGTGTCCGGTGGGGCGTGGGGTGGGGTGCGGGTGTGAAGGTCAAAAGCAACCTTCCCAACACATTCACTCTCGTATGTATAGGTGAGGCTAGCCCTCTCTGTGTTACCTCCACGCTTCTCTACGTCATGGTGTATAGTAAGTTATGCCAATGCCACGATGCGGTAGGCGGGTCTCGGGGCTGCATTCCGACTCGTCGAAACCGATGCCGACGACCACGTCGTGTGCCCCACCCCACCCCACTCCACCCACCATCTACCAAACACCAAGGCACCGTAGCGATGACCCCCCGCAGACATCGATCATTCCCGAGGGTATGAACGTGCTGGGCATGTGACCCGTCGGCTGCTAACCCCCCTCACCCCCACCCACGCATCGATCATATCCGAGAGTACGAACGTGCTGTGGGTGTAGAAGCTTCGCCCCAGCCCACCCCAGACACACAAGTGCCTCTTGACCGTTGCCAAGTTGGTGGCGACCGTCGGACCGTCCCCAAACCCCCCCCCCCCCCCCGCGGTGGCTTGCATCGATCATACCCGGTCGGTACGAACGTGCTCACCCCTTTTGCAGCTCCCCACGCATCGATCATTCCCGGTCGGTATGAACGTGCTCAGCTCCTTGCAGCGCTGCGCCCCCCCCCCCCCCCCACCCCCACCCACGCATCGATCATACACGAGGGTACGAACGTGCTGTGGGTGTAGAAGCTAAACGGCATCACCTCCCTTGCAGTGCTGCACCCACCACCCCCCCACCCACCCCAACCCCAACCCCGCCCACGCATCGATCATTCCCGGGGGTATGAACGTGCGGGGCGCACGGCGCGTCGGCTGCGGAAGCTTCGACACCCCCTTCCCTTCTCCCCATCCCTCTTACCCACGCCACGACATCTCACGGTCGGACCCCCTGAGGTATTACAGCCAGAGTTATGAGTATTGCCCAGTGTATTTTACAGTTCAGATGGTTTGCGGTTTACGCCGCAACTTGAATTAGTGCGGCCCGGCCCTTCCACCACACACAGAGACCCGTCTGAACCCTCTCTGCTTGACGAAGGGGGCAGCGGGTTGGTGTAGATCACCCCCACACACACAGGGTGTTTTGAGGGGCTCTCCCCCTCGACGACGAGAGGGCCAGGTGCAGTATTTCCTGCATTCCACGAGGATGTTGTGGGGAGGAGTTCAAGGCCTCCCTGGTCCTCAGTGCGGCACAACAGCTTGTTGCTGACACACACCCTCTTGGCCTTCTGGAAGAAGGCCAAGAAGGTAGTTCACCCCGCCTTTGGCTGTGCGTGGTGGAGTGCCTGGAGACCTGGCTGAGTATGACGAACGTGGACTGCATACTCAGCATCGCCATAGCGGGGAAAGAAGCAGGGGGCGCGCATATCACCAGACGAGTACACCGTCAAGCTGTGCCTGAGGCGGGCAGGCGGTGCGCTGGGGCACACGGGTGGTGGTGGGTACCCCCTCCCGCCAGCAGGTTATCACCAGGAGAACATGGCGACAGCCACAGTGAAACTGAAGACCACGGAGGCCCTCGCTACCAGGTGTGGCTGAGTGAGATAAAGTGAAGCAGCAGCCCCACTTCCCCTCACTGGCTGACGAGCTGTGACTGGGTAGCGAGGGCCCCCCCCATGTGCCATCGATATGGACACATCGTCTGATATACCCACATGCACCAGTGAGGTCAGGGTGCAGGTGGGTGGGGTGACGTGAGGGGAGAACGGGATTAGAAGACATCCCCGCACAGGCGAGGATGTGCGAGAATGAGAATCGCATTGCCTGTATGCATAGGGGTGCCTTAGCTCAGAAGTGCAGCAAAGTGAGCCGCCTCACATAAGGGGAGACAACCTGGCACAGTCTGACACAGGGAAGGCCCCCTATGAATCAAACAACCCGCTACAGGGGGTCTTCGCTACGGAGTGACCGTCAGTGCGTTTTGGTGAATTCCCTGTTAAATTGGCTGAAAACTGACGGAGATTGACGGAGGATAACGGCCAGCGAAGACCCCCACAGAGCACTGAGGCACTGCAGACCACGGAACGCACCACTTTGGCGCAGTGGGTGAGCCTAACGGGGCCACGACGGAGCGGCTGGTAGTACATCTTGGCAAGGAATGCTGGCACTTTGCCGACCCCTCGGGTCCGGCTGCCAGGGCAAGGCTGGAGGGAGCATTCGAGCATTTCACACCCGCCGATGCCAAGACCACAAGGAGAAGGACAAGGCCCTGCAAGCTGGGGGGAGAAAATGATGGACGGCAATCGGGAAGGGCGGGGAGAGGTGCCTGGCAACGCTCTCGAGAACCAGGTGGGGCGTGGTGCCGTCGCGCTGTACAACCAGGAGGACGGATCACCCGAGTTCCTTGCCTTCGCCCCCCAATTCGGAGGGCTTTCCCTTGCTCCACCCCGATGCCGAGGTGTTGGAGCCGCAAGCAATTTGTACTGATGTCCTGTGCCTACTCGATCCATTCCGGTGTGTTTGTGGCATGTCATCTCCAGTGCGGTGACTCGGGTGAAGATGGGGAAGTATTTTGGCGGGTCGGACGTGCTGCTGAACGAAGAGGCGGGCCGTGCATATGAGGCACCAGCCGACGGATCTGGTACGTCGCAAAGTCTCAAGGTCTGAAGGAAGCAGTGGCAGATCTCAACCGGATGCCACGCCATCTCCACTGACATTCTGATGCACCCTCAGCAGAAAACAACTGAATGAACGGACTGCCCAGGTGGCGAGTGCCTCGGCACTGCAAGAGTTCATCTCCGTCATGCATTACAACACAACACCTGTGGGGTTGGGTGCGGGCACTCTTCCTCGTCTGTGGCCAACAAGGCATGTTCACTTCCTCCACACAAGATGCTGGCTACGGCAAGGCTCTATCAGTGTTGCCTCAAAGAGTCTTTGGGGGACTTCGCTCAGAGATGCAGAAAAGGGTGGGCTGCCGCACAAAACTGGCTGTGAAGTGGCACAGAGCGAAGACTTCGACGGAACCGATGGTAGAGGCGCTGCATAACGACAGCAACACACAGCATCAGGGCCTGGGGCTGCAGGGGGGCTGAACCGAGTGGAAGTTAACCGGGCACGGAGCTTCTTACAGACTCCAGATGGGGAGAGCCCCAGACGGCTGACCAGGCCTTGCCCAGGTGTTGCATTTGCACCCCATCCAGGAGAACCGGGGAAGCCCAGAGGAGCACTGCCTGTGCAGGGTGCCCTCCCCGGATGGAGGCACTGGAGGTGCACCACACAGGGCACCGTTTTTGGTGTAGTTAGCGAAGGGGTTTCCGGATCAACCCCACTCGCTACGTTGAGCATTCAAAGGCGGGCTGGGAAGTGTGCGTGTTGAGCCGTACACAGCCGGTTGTATAAGGCACAGCCCGGCACAGAGCGAGGTGCGGGCTGCCGCCAATGCGCTTCACAGCATGCTGCCGCGTAGAGTCGTTGAAGGCCACGCCGGTTTTTTTCGGATGACGCGTCAAAGATACCAGTGCTACCCCATGGTTCTGCACAGAAGGTGCCAGAGCACCCTCTTGCAGTTGGAAGGCTAGCTTCATGCCGGCAAACCCGCGCATGTGTTCCGTGGCGAGGAGGTGCGATGCCTGATGGAGAGCAGGCAAGAATGTCATAAATCTGCCACGTGGAAGCTGCAGAGCTGACGCTCGCAGCGAAACCGAGCGGGACAGAACATGCCGGTTGCAGTTCGAATGACTCGCGCGGAGGTGAGGGACGAAGGGAGTCGGGCACGATCATGCCATCACAGCGGGTTTCTTTCCTCTCCATTCTTGGCAGCTGTGACAAAGGGACAGCCCCTGAGGGAGACATGCGGCACTAACACGCCACAGAGGCTGGCACGCCGCAGGTCTCTGTCTTGAGCAGCTCGAAACCAAGGCCTTGTTGTATTTCCAATAACCACGCGCCTTGGGGGATAGAGAGAGAGAGGACGGGACAACACGAGAGAACCGAGCCCGCAGACGAGTTGCTGCAGCATCTTGGGCAGCGCCGGTACTCTCTAGCACCACTCTACTCGACATGATACCCATGATTTTCACGTGCCGCAGTGCAGTCCGAGCTGGCACAGCACATACACCGAGGACCTAGGACCTAGGACCTAGGCGGCTGGCGAAGCGAGGAGGCAATGGGCTGCGTGCTCCGCCCTCTCTGCGGTTGGGTGCGCTGCCTGTGCCCAGGTCGGGCAGAGGGCGCTGAGAGTACTCAGAGGAGTGCGGCGGGAGGCGAAACACCTGCTGGAGGGGACAGCTCAGGTGTGCGTGTGTGTGTGCCGCACAAGGAGGCACAGGAGGCTGGGGAGAGGGTACTGCACGCAGCGTGCGGATCTTCACCTGGGCCAAGCCTGGGGCTGGGCCAAGGGCATGCGGGGGGTGAAGCGTACAGTGGAGCGTCGTACGTATATCTGCGGCAGACAAGACAGATAGGACAGACGGACAGAAGAGAAGACAGGCCATTCCGAGCGAACGCCCACGAGGCGAAACTGCTCTTCTCGGTCTCGTTAGACCTTGCAGAGTCGGAACCCATCGAGGGAAACCCTCATACTTGCTAGCACGGGCCTGCCACATCGAGAGCTTCGCCAGGGTAGGCACGGTGTGATTCCTCAATGTCGGCAGGGCAGCGTCGCACAGCACAACGCACGGCATGCTGCCAACACACAATTTCATCCGAAGGGCGGACGCGACGAAACCATCGATTGGCCGGCAGGTTGGCGGCAGGCGCGTTGACGGTGCAGCTTCCCTGCGCCGGGTCAGGGGACAGGCGAAGAAGACCAGGCAAAGGGCCGGACAGGGACAGGACGTCGCAGCAAGAACACCCACACCGCATGGAGTGCCTGCGGCCCCTGTGGGCACTGCAGCCTCTCCACCCTCCCCCGCCGCCCTGGGGAGAGACTGAGGAGAGGCGGGATGCATGCAGGTGTTGCGGCGGATGATGCTCAATACTCGACACCTACCTGACGTTGCCGTGCAGGGGACAGGGAGGCACAGGCAGGACAGGCAGGACAGGTGCACAGGACACTGGGGCGAAGGGAAGGACAGGGGCAGCCTGCCGGAACTCAACGGAGGTAGGTAGCGAGACAGAGACAGATGCCAAGCCGCGGCTTCGAGGGGGTGGCGGGTTGGAGGGCGGGCAGAAGCCCCAAAAAGGGGAGGACGGCACACCCACGCAACCCCACGGAACAACCGCAGCGGTGGCTGCCGAGGCAGCACGCGGAGACGCAGGACGGCGTGTGGGTGTGAAGGCGAAGAAGCGGGCTGAGTCAGTTTGACAGCCCCAGGAGCGGGTGGGCTCGAGGCCCACCCCGAGGGATGGCCTCAGCGACGGGGAGGTGCTCGAGCAGGGCCGAGAGGGTGCAGACTGGGCGCCCTCTCCCTGCACAGCAGGGGCCGGTGGTGGTGCCTTGTGCGTCGCACCCACCTCCAGGCAGCAGCAGGGGCGGGGTACATCAGGGCGCTGTGGAGGGGCTTGCAGAGGCGTCCCGTGCCCTGCCTGTGGGGTGACGGTGATCCATCGGGTGTGGGCGCGGCAGGATGCGCCGGTGCTGCAGGCAGAGGCACTGCACCCGCCACAAGAGAAGATAAAGGGGGCGGGGCGGCGAGCGGGGGAGCGTGAGGACAGGCACGGTTAAGACACTGCCCCTGTGCCATGGGTAGCGGCGGTAGTGCAGCATAGCAGTAAGACAGGAGCCCTGTGTATGTTTGGAAGGTGGAGGCCTTCCGGCAGGGCTCATTGCAAAGTAAATATCATTCATATCGGCCCCAGTTGCTCGGGGATGGTGGGCCCTTAAGGGTGATAAACGAAAACACGCCACCGCCCCTTGGCTTGCCACCCCAGCGCCAGCGTTGCCCATCCCAGCGACGCACAGCGTGTCAGACTGGTGCTGACCCGCGTGCCAGCCGTGGCGCGATGCCACCGCTGTGTCGTTTGACACCACCACCCGCCCCCTCGCAGAGAAGCTGCGGACGGACCCACCAGCACCCACCGCCTGCCCTGACCCACACCCCAACGACACACAGCGCGTCAGACTGGTGCTGACCCGTGTGCCAGCCGTGGCGCAATGCCACCGCTGTGTCGCTTGACACCACCATTGCCCTGATGCGTCAATGGCATGACCTGTCCCCAGTGATGAATAAGTTTCTGTTGAATCGTACTGCGGGCCGTGGTTAGCATTGCGTTGCCACCATTATGATGGCCAGCCGTGCCTGGTGGGAAGGGAACCCTCAACTGCCCAGGTGGCTTCATATGCCGTGTGGTGCGATCGGGAGTAGCACTGTTGGAGATAGTTTGTAGTTTAGACAAGACACGGTGCTGGGTTCGGGAACGGTGTGCCCCGTCGCCCCCAACCCCATGCACAGCCCATGCATAGCTGTGCTGTGTCCAGCCGACCCGAGGCTGTGCCCGATGCAGCACGGCCTGCCCTGACCCACCCCCCAGCGACGCACAGCGCGTCAGACTGATGCTGACCCGCGTGCCAGCTGTGGCGCGATGCCACCGCTGTGTCGCAGTATGCCCACCCTCTCCCACCCACCCCAGCGCCCTTCTCAGCTTATCGGCGTCGTCGCGTCGTAGGGCAGCCGCAGACAGACCCACCACCGCCCACCCCCCAGCGACGCACAGCGCGTCAGACTGGTGCTGACCCGTGTGCCAGCCGTGGCGCAATGCCACTGCTGTGCCGCAGTATGACCACCCCACCCCAGCGCCCCTCTAGCTTGGCGGCATTGTCGTGTCGTAGAGCAGCCGCAGACCCACCACCACCCGCCACCCAAACCCCGCGACGCACAGCGCGTCAGACTGATGCTGACCCGCGTGCCAGCCGTGGCGCAATGCCACCGCTGTGTCGCTTGGGAACACCCCACACCCGCCCCAGCGCCCCTCCCAGCTCGTCGCATCGTAGACCCACCCACACCCACCCCCCAGCGACGCACAGCGCGTCAGACTGTTGCTGACCCGCGTGCCAGCCGTGGCGCAAGGCCACCGCTGTGCCGCTTGAGAGCACCACCACCAGCCCTGATGACCCCAAGCTCAGCAGAGGCAGCATTCACCCCACAGCCCATGCCGGGCAGTCCCCGCATGCACCTTATGGCAACCTTATGAATATGTGGCACGTAGACCCTTGCAGACTGATGGCCTCAGTACTCATGACTTGCCAGACAGGACTGATCGCATCCTACATTGTGTGGAGCATCGGTATTGGTAGGGCAGCGTGCGCATCCGAGACGCTGAAGACCGAGACACACCTGGAGGACGAGAGGGGGTGTGCGGAGTTCACAGAGAAGGCCAAAGCCGTGGAGAAGATCAAAGAATAGAAGAGCCGTGGGGACGTGGGGACGTGGGGACGTGAAGACGAGGTGCTGCATCGAGAAGGAGGGAGGAGGTGGGCGAGATCGATGAGCTGGATGGCTGCGACATCACTACCGAGCTGCTTGCAGGGGATGGCAGCGGCTGGCTTGCGATGCATTGAGGGCTGGTTGGGGGGGTTCGAAGAAGTAAGGTTGTCTGCGGGGTGGGTTCATATGACTCGCCCCATCGATACCATAGAGTGTAATGAGACTGTAACGAGCGACGGCAGGGCAGCAGCCGTCGCCAGCAATATCGCCCATCCCAAGGATTCCCTCAGCGACGCGCAGTGCGTCAGACTGGTGCTGACCCGTGTGCCAGCCGTGGCGCAATGCCACCGCTGTGCCGCTTGATACCACCATTACCCTGATGCGTCAATGGCATGACCTGTCCCCAGTGATGAATAAGTTTCTGTCGAATCGTAATGCGAGCCGCGGTTAGCATTGCGTTGCCACCATTATGCTGGCCAGCCGTGCCTGGTGGGAAGGGAGCCCTCAACTGCCCAGGTGGCTTCATATGCCGTGTGGTGCGATCGGGAGTGGCACTGTTGGAGATAGTTTGTAGTTTGGACAAGACACGGTGCTGGGTTCGGGAACTGTGTGCCCCGTCGCCCCCAACCCCATGCACAGCTGTGCTGTGCTGTCCCCCGAAAACTGTGTGACCCGCCCACACCCCAGCGACGCACAGCGCGTCAGACTGATGCTGACCCGCGTGCCAGCCGTGGCGCAATGCCACCGCTGTGTCGCAGTGTGCCCACCCTCTCCCGCCCACCCCAGCGCCCTTCTCATGTCGCCATCGTCGCGTCGTAGAGCAGCTGCGGACAGACCCACCACCACCCACCCCCCCACACCCTCGAGCGACGCACAGCGCGTCAGACCGATGCTGACCCGTGTGCCAGCCGTGGCGCAATGCCACTGCTGTGCCGCTTGACACCATCTCCCCTTCCTCCTCCCGCCCCCATGAACGGGAACCCTCTGGTGTCATCACTACCACCAGACACACTCACACACTCTGCTACTCCTACTCTCTTCACATTACACGCACAACACAGGTCTCGCTTGAGACCTGCCGAGATGTGCTCGGCCTGTGGTCACGCAAAAGCGGGGCTGGGTGAGGGGTGCGGGTGGATGGGGTAGGTGGGGGGGAGTCTGGGATGCCACTCTGCGTTACTCTCCGGCAGTGATCCGACGGTGCTGCAAATGCGCATCACCAACTGCAGCCGTGCGCCCCCACCGCCACCGCCACCACCACCCCCTCCCTCCCCCCCGGTCCCCGCGCAGCCTGCCGCACCGGAAGGGTGGCAATGCGCGCTGCCGATGCAAGGGGTGGTGGCGATGGCGGTGGCGATGGCGGTGGCGGCGGCGGTGGTGGTACTGTCCCACGCAAGGCCGCCCCCCCCCCCCCCCACTGGGGTGCCTCCCGTTCAGAAAAAAGTGCAGAAGACGGAGATGAGAAAAGGGTTGAAGCCGCCTCACAACACACCGGGGGGGGGGGGGGGCAGGGGTGTAAATAAGGCCGACTCCCGACTCCCGACTCGCGCCGGATTTTTTGGGATTGGGAGGGTTGCCTTGCTTCCCTTAGGGAATGTGCGGTATTAGGCACCCCATGGCCAAAATGACCCCACTGCGATCCGCACAGACTCCAAATATTCAAAAGAAAGGGTTTTTGGAACACCCGAGGAGGGGGGGTCCCGATGGGTGGGTGGGGGTGTGGGGGTCCCGCTGGGTGGGACATGGTGTGTGCCTCCCAGTCATCTTCTTCATTACCGGTCTCTGAACTGGGGTGAGTTCATTGCCAAACCACTGCTGTGAATACGGCGCCCCTTTCCCGCCCCTTTTGCCAGATCCTGGCAGCTCCCAAGAAGAGTTGTGTTCCGCCCCCATCAGGTGGTTGATCATACCGCAGCGCACACGTGCACAACCACACACACTCCACACAGATGCGTCACACATGTGACGCAACTGTTGCGACACAACATGCCTCAGGTAGAGGCAGTAGTGTTTGACTCACAGCCAACATAGCTCTCAGTGGGGCCGTGGATGGTGTGGATGCATCCATGCATGCATCCACGGCATCCAGGGATGCCCGAAAATGTCAAAAAATGGATTTTCGATTTGGCATACAGGCATTCATCCACTGCAGGCAGGCCTGCATGCAGGGCTTCGGAGCTCCAGGCTGTGTGTGGATGCATCCACAAAATTTGTGGATGCATGCGCTGCATGCACGGGAAATACTGAGAGCTATGCAGCCAAATACTGCTGCCGTGAGTGAGGTGCTCGCAGCGTGTGGGGCGCTGCGGGCGAAGTGGGGGGTTGGCTGGGACAGCCAACATGGCGCTGTGCGTCGCGTGCTTCTTCGCGGACCACCTCGCACGCGGGAAGACCCCGCAAGCTCCGAGTCAGTCCGCCCTGACCGAATGGTGGGCGACTGCTGGAGGGTCCATGGGACTCTCCACGGCAGAGGTGGCCGTACTACAGGATGCGTGCAGGATTGAGTAGGGTTTGAGACCGCCCGTCCCCCCCAGCCCCCCACCCCAGGTACCTTAGGTGACTGTAAATAACCGACTCCCGACTCCCGACTCCTGACCCCCAAACCTTATTTACAGCCCTGGGGGGGGGGGGGGGGGCTGCAAAGGCGGCACAGCTTATGCCACACACAACACACAACAGTGATTCACAGAGGGGCGAAGCCCCCCCCCCACCCCCACCCTCCCACTTCAGGCCCTAACCCACCACTCAGTCAGTCGCACGATGCGCCCCCATACACATCCACACCCCACCCCCACCCCCATCCCATCCCACCGCCACCCCTGGTGGCAGGGCATGGCTCGAGCGTAGCGGGATGGTGTGCGGTGTGGGGTGTGTGTGTGTGTATATCACAGTGGGTCTCACACCAAAGAGCAAATGGTCTGGTGGTGTCTTGCAGTACTCTAAAAAGATTCGCGTGGGGTGGGGGGGTGGGGTGTGTGCGTGTTGTCATAACCACAGAGGGGAGGAGGGGGGGGCCCCCGCGCTACCAGGTGTGGCTGAGTGAGAAGAAGTGAGCCACGGCCCCACTTCCCCTCACTGACTGACTGACCTGTGACTGGCAGCGAGGGGCCCCCAGAGAGTTGCGTTCGCAGAGAGAGGGGTTTTTGCCCCATTCTGTTCCGTGGGAGGGGGGGGGTGGGGTGGGGGTGTGCGGGGTGTGCGGGGAGCTATTTCGAGGGGCGCTATATGCAGACACATACACATAGATGCGCCACTCGATAAGGGGTGCAGCCTATATTACCTGCTTTCAAGCGTTCGTGGGGGGGGGGGGGATTCACTAAGTTATATAACGGATCCTCTGTTCTGCACTAATGGGTGAAGCCCCTCCCTTCCCCTCCCCTCCCGTGGATTCCCTCTAATTTAAAACTCTAAAAACGCCCAGGGCGGGGGGCGGGGGGGCTTGATCGTCGAGAGTGAATGGAAAAGCAAGTCTCCCAGCACCTTCTCGCAATGTTAGTCCTTTTTGTAGTCACTACACCAGATATGGGGCGGGGGGGCGGTGGGGGCCATTTTTGGGCTTTAGCGACCTCTGGTGTCGGCTACCCCCCCTCCCCCCCCCCAGACTGACGGGATGCGACACCACTGTGGGGGAGGTGAGATTGCCAAGGCTGCCTGTATTTAGTTGGCCCAATCTGTTTCAACTCGCCCTCCCCCCCCCCCCACACACCCCGCACCGCCAGGGCACCGCGCTGCTTTTGGAAGGCGTTGGACGGGCGCCTGTTCGAGGCCCATAGGGTAAGCACGCCCGCTCTGCCATACACCACCCCGCCACCACCACCCCTAGGGTTTCAACCTGCGAAAAAAAAAACCCCCCCCCGCAGTCAGGGCTGTTCCTAACTGGGGGGCTTGTTCCCCACTTTCAGGATTCTGAACTTTTTTTCTAAGAATTTTTGTAAGGGGAAAAAAAGTTTTTTTCTAAGAATTTTGTTAGGGGATTTTTTTCTAAGGTTGTTTCGCAGAGGAAAAAACCTTTTCTAAGTTTTCCCCAGTCGACAGGGCGCGCACAAGGATGGAAGGGAAGTCTGTCCCACGTACCGTTCGCCTTGCTGGCCAACTGGAGAGCCAGACGTTCACTACCGTGGCCTCCGGCGGCTGGGGGGCTCCGCCCCCCAGACCCCCCTGTGGCGTACGTCTCGTACTCAAGTCCTTCGAATCCCATCAGGTCGGGGTCCAACCACTCCAGTCGCCTCTGAGGACGCAGCCAACTCGCACAGAATCTGTACGCCCACACGAACAGATGTTCGCTACCGTGGCCTCCGGCGGCTGGGGGGCTCCGCCCCCCAGACCCCCCATGTAGCGTGTGCCCGTCCATCTATCTCACTTCCCTGGGTACAGTGCAGCGTAGGAGGTCAGCGCCGCATCCATGAAGCGCTTCTTCGAAGCCTGACTGACATCGGACAGGAGGTCGGGCTTCCCCACCTGGGAGGTACACTTGCCGCGTTCGCGACATGCGTGACACGCGACACGCTACCTGAAACGTGAGTGTGCCTTGCTAACACGGGCATTTCAACGGTCTGCCGACGACCGTTCCCCAAACCAGTAAACCAGCAGTTTTGGAAAATCGGAGAGATCACCCTACTGCGCTGAATATGGTGCGCACCACTGCAAAAATCCCCGGGAGCTTTTGGGCTTTCAGACCTGAAGGGGCCAGCAGGGCCAGCGTCGGGGAGTGGCAGCTTTGTAACTGTCCTCCAGCTGCTGGCATGTCCAGCCCTGCGAGAGTGCCAAGGTGTATTGAGTCCCTGCGGAGCACAACCCCCGATGAGAACGAGTGCCAGATGATCCTCATTCATTTTCAGCTGTAACGCGCATGAGGGGCACTCTCTGCCGCAAGCATCTCTGGGCATCACTCGAGAGCTGTCAATGATGACGCGGAGAGAAATCAGAGAAAAAGTCCCGCCTGACGGGCACGCGCCTGGAAACTGTGGGGGGGCGAGCAAAAAATCCCTTGTAAAAATTCTTAGAAAAAACCTGGTTCCCCGACCCAAAAAACCTGGAAAAAGGGCTCGTTCCCCGCCCAGGCCTGCCCGCAGTCACGGAGACCCGCTCTCTCTGCAGCCCTGCATGCTACGCCTTCACTGGGTGGTGGTGATCAGGCACTGCTGCGCTTGCCGCAGCGGCGCCGCGGTGCCCTCTGTCGTGGCACGACAGGCTGCCCCCAAAGGAGTTCCGCCCCGACACGACTGTCGCGAGGCTCTCCATCGAAGACGCCCTGTGATGCACACGCCCCTGCGTCGCAGGCCCGCCGCAGCCGGTGCTGCCCGTGAGGAGTGACGCCGCTGCGAGCCCTTTCCCCTTCTCGATCTGGTGCCGCTCGAGGTTGTCCGCCAGCGGATCCAGCAGGGACGCTTCGTACTCTGCGTACTGCACCCTGCCGGGTGGCGGGGTCGGCATGTCCGTCATCTGCATCCGCATCTTGAGGGGCCGCACCGCCCCTTCGTGCCAGTTCTTCCAGCTCAGGTTGGACCAGGCCCACCGGCACATCAGCACCCTGTCGTAGCTGAGAACGAGGTTTTCGAGCTCAATCCTCACAGCGCTGTATTGGGGTAGGAGGTCCACCCCGTGGTCCACTAGGCAACGGTCTACCTCATGGAGGGTCCACTCCACGGTGTCTGTCCAGTCGTAGTCCCCTTCGTCCCAGCCGCGGAGGTCGGTAACAATGCCTGAATCCGTCTTGTAGCGGTTTTGCGAGAAACCTGCTTCGTGCTGTGCCCTTATGGCGAACACCTTTGCGAGCGTCGTGCCGCAGGGGCGGTCTGCGTTCTTTTTATAGATGAGGTAATCGAGGTGGTCCCGCATCAGGTCGAAGTTCTTCACCTTCCCGCTCTCCATCAGCTTGTGGGTGCGCAGCAGCAGCGTCAGCTTCTCCGAAGGCACTGCAGGGGTCCCGAGCCTCGCGCGTGACTCATCCAATTCGCACGCCACTTTAATCTGATACCGAAGACGGTCCATATGCTGGATGTGCTCCGCTGTGGTAGATCTGTCAGGCATGTCGATCGCAGCGCCGAACTTCCCCATCGACATCGCAGGCGCCGCTTCGTCGTGGAGGTGCTCCAACATGTGTGAGAACTGCTGGCGTGTCCGGGTGGATGCGTAGTTCACAACGAGGTTCCGCACAGGCATGTCAAGAGGGTCGTACACCAGGTGCCAGTAGTGCAGCTGCGACCCGAGGTCCTCCACAACCGGGCAGCCGTAGAGCTTGCTGAGGGAGTGGGGCGTGCCCCAGGAACCCACCAGGAAGGGCGAGGTTCCGGCGCAGGTCTCGATGTCGGTCGACATCCGGAACAGCAGCTTCCACGCGCGGTCCTCAAAGGTGATGGTCGCCAGCCCCGACACGTCGTGGTCGAATATGACGGGGCTGCACTCATGGCCCGTCACCCTCCGGGAGTAGGTCCCGTTGAACCGCCCCGCCACCCCGAAGAGCCCCTTCACGCACAGCTCCTCCACCGTCACCAGGGCATCCCCGATGGACGAATGGGACTGGACGTCAGCCTGCTCGCTGGCGTGTGGGCTGTTTCCTCCGAAGTGGGCACCGCCACCGCGGGCCCTGCGCAGGCAGCGCTTGTGGAGGAAGACCTGCGCAGGGCAGATGATGTCCGCGTGTTCATCGGGATCGGCTTCGCCCAGGATGGAGGCGGTGCGCCTCCTTCGTGTGACGTTGGGCTGTGTGCGTGAGATGTATTCGGGCACCACCCAGCAGGCGCCGCTGTCGCCTCTGCGGGGGCCGGAGCAGCCGGAGCAGCGGAAGCAGTCCGCATGGTAGCGGCTGTTTTCAAAAGTGGTTTTGATGACCTTAGTAGAGGTGTCGATGACGCGCGTCTCCTGCCGGCAGCTGGGGTGCGCGCAGAGGCCCCTCTCGTAGGGGCGGAACTGCGCCAGGATCGGGTTGTACATCACGGAGTAGCGCAGCAGCTCGAGGGAGAGGCGCCACTTCCCCTCCTGGATCTTGCGCATGCGCTCCTGCAGCAGCTTCTTGTCGATGCCGCTGTCGCGGACGCTCTTCCCCATGGAGGCGGTGAGGACACCGATGATGCCGATGCCGGACACCATCAGGAACACAGCCAGCACCCGGGAGATGGGGTTGACGGGGACCATGCCGCCGTAGCCTATGGTGGTGACCGTCACGATGCAGAACCAGAGCACGTTCTCGTATGGGTCGAACACAGCCTGCTCGTGCTGCTCGATCAGCTTGATGATAACACCCAGCGAGATGATCAGCCCGCAGACAAACGCCGTCTGCCACACAGTGTCGTACCGCAGGATCAGCGCAAGGATTGCCTGCTGCTGCGTCACACGGTGGTATAGCCGGACCACGCGGAACATCTGTGGGGGGTGGGTGGGGTGGTGGGAACTAATGCGATCTGGGTGGAATTGTCAAGCGCAAGAGGTACCCCGCCAGATGGGGCACTGATGGACTGCTGGTGGGTCTTTTGGGACAGGAGGGCCTCCGTTGCAGGCAGAAAGATGTAGACGCACAGATGCACAGATGCAGAGAGACACACCTTGAATATCCGGAGCACCCTGATCAGCCGTGCGACAACAAGGATGCCTAGCGTCCCTGTTCCGGTGAGACCGGGTATATCCGTGACGAGACTCGGGAAGTCGTACCAGTTCTTGATGCAGTAGTCTTTGAAGTTTTTGTACTCCCCTTCTATGCGGAAGAACCAGCGGTAGGCAAGGTCGACAAGGAAGATGGTCGACGTGTAGAGATCGATCCACGCGAGCGTGTTTACAAACTGTGCAGGAAGAGGATGGGGGGAAGGGGGGGCGGTGCGGGTTATTCCAGCCTGGGAACCGCGAGCGGGGCACACAACATGGCATGCCATTGATCAAAGAACCCCATCCCACCCCACCCCACCCCACCCCACCCCACACACACACACCCTGCCTGCCTCCAAAGCGACAAGGCTCCCCCCATCCCCCACCCCTACCCCGGCAAGGCAGCACGCTACCTTGAGTGAGGCGTTTGAGCGCCACATCGCTACAACCCACAGGCCAACAGAGATGATGGTCAGCAGGAACAGCACCGTCTGCACGATCAGCTCCCCCTGTATGGTGGTGGATGTGGTTGTGCGTGAGTGTGCCGGGACTGGGGGCATTGCATCCCAAGAGCAGGGGGTGAAGAAGAGGGGCCGATCTCTTCATCGACCCACACCTCCCCACCTGCACTTTGCTGAGCACCCCCGCTCCCCCCTCCACACCCCTTCCCAACCATACCCTGAACCCCTCCTGCGACTGGATCCGCTCGTCGATCTCTGCCATCAGGGTGAACAGCTCCTGCTCCGGGATGTCGTGCCTGACTGACTCACGCCACTGCCTGTCAATCCACTCCCTCGCCGTCACCTTCCGCTTCTGATACAGGTCGTCGAGGTGCCGCTTGCGGTACAACCCGACAGAGGCGCAGATTATCACCAACACGGCGGAGAACCCTGCCCACGCGCTGTACAGAATGACCAAATCGTTGGTACAGCTCCCGGGGTTCCCCCGCAGGTTGTCACGGCAGCTGCCGTACATCGGGACGAGATCCCCGGCGTCGCCTATCCCGTCGTTATCCGTGTCGTTGCAAAACAGCGGGTCGAGGGGGTACCGATCGGCTACATCCCAGGCCCCGTCGTTATCCTTGTCGAAGTCGGCGTGGACATACTCAACATCCGGCGCAAACACCCCGTCGGGCAGCACCCCGACTCCCCAGCCGCCCTGCCCCGACACAGGCCTCCGCTGATACAGCAGCGTGTCTTGATATGCCGCCGTGGCGCCCACCTCCGCCTCCTCCTGTGGATCGAAGAGGCGGCAGACGGAGAAGGCTTCTCCGTGCTCCGCCTTCCCAGAGCTGTCGTGGTATGCAGAGATAGCGTAACGCGTGGCGTTGTCCCCGGCGCCCACCAGAACCCCGGTGTGGAAGTTGCTGAGAATCCGGAGACCCCCCGCGGTGACCGTCTCGGCGATCAGGATGGCGGAGAAGGGCTCCGGGCACACCCTCTGCGTGGCAAACCCGTTGTCGTCTCCGCTCCGCGGAGTCCCGGGGGAGGGGGACACCCGCACCGCGGCGATGGCTTGAAGCGCAGGGGAGGCTATGCCACCGCCACCCCCTGGGGCGGGCACGGCAGGGGAGGATATGACAGAGAACACCCATCCCCCAGCACCGACGGAGCTGCGCAGCTCGGTGAAATCACGCATCTCCGTGAAGTTTCGGATGCCTACGTGGGAGACAGGATGCACCGCGTGCCGAAGGACAGGCGTGTTCAAGACCTGCCACCCAGAAGGGGGTATGGTGCACCGGAGTCGGGAGGGGAGCTCCGTGATGGCAATCGAGACGGAGTCGACACTCGCGGGCCTGCGGAGGGACACCCCATAGGTTGTGTTGTCCAGCACACCCAGCGCGAGGGGTGTGGCACCCCCGGAGAAGGAGATGTCGTAATGGAGGAGGTAGGCATGCGCGTTCCATCCAAAGTCGAACGCGGCCTCCTTTGTTGCGTTCCACAGGAAGGGGTTGAATGCGACCCGCGAGCCCGCCGCCTCCGGCGCGGTGTGGGAGATGACATCCCGGGTCCCTTTGAACAGGTCGTGCAGTGCGATTGTGAGAGTCGATGTGGCCGACTCCCAGACCTGCACCACAACCCAATCCCCGGCAACCATGGGGGACAGCTGGTAGCGCTCCCCGCCAGCTGCCGTCGGGGATGAGGGGGTGCAGGGGAAGTCGAGGGGAACGACAACTTTCTTCGCGAGGTTTACCAGCGTGACAATCCTCTTGAGATACCCTGCGGTGGTTGCGTCGGTGTTATCCTGGGTGAACGCGACGTGGGTGTGATCGGACCACACATCTGCCGCAGAGAGGACGTGCCTTGCGATGGGAAAGCTCGTCTCCGGAAAATTCCTCTTATAGAACGACCAGTGGTCGAAGCTGCTCAGCTTCCACCAGGGAGGATTGTGCAGCCGCCCCAGCTCAGCCTCATCCAAATAGAGCTCCGCTGCATTCTCACGCACCGTCACCCAGACGTCTGTTAGGGGTGTGTCCTGCGAGACGCGCTTTACCCAAGCAGCCCCATAGTGCGATGCAGAGAGGAAGGAGGTCCGTATCCAGGCCAGGTCATCTGCATCTGGTGTGGGTCCGGTGGGTGTCGGGGGTGTGAACGGGCGGAAGTCGAAACCCTCGCGGGCGGCCCAGGTGATGTCGTCCAGAGATTCCACCCCCTGGGTCACGTAGGACCACCCGCGGTGGCGGAGGGGGTTACACCGCCCATCCCAGAAATGCATCGACTCTGCGGTGCGATAGGCTGCGACTGCATCAGGGTCATGCTGCGAGTCCAACAAATCCTTCTCCACAAACAGAACCGACCCTTCGGTGCAGCTGGACCCCGGGTGGAGGCAGGGGAGGAGGAGCACAACCAGCAGCAGCTGCTGATGCCGCTGGCGGGCAGACAGGGACCTCCAGCATTGCATGAGGCCCCCGGTGGAGGTGGCGGAGGTGGAGGCGGGGTGTGGTGGTGGCGCCCGATCTCACTGGCCAGGCGACATGGTGGCGAGGGGTGGGTGAAGAGGGGGGGTGGGGGGAGTGTGTGTGGCGGTGCTACCCGGTGCCTTTGGGAGGAGGAGGAGGGGGTGTGGTGTGTGGGAGGTGGAGGGTGGAGGGCATGCAGGGCAGTGTGGCCAAGCATAGTATAAAAATGCCCGGCACCGCAGTACAGCCGCTCGTTCAATGTTGAACGCAATTGTTGTCTGTGCTGTGTTTGACGCTCCCCACACTCAAAACATCAACACTTGTGATGGGTAAGGGGGGGAGGGGGGGGCAGTAGCATGGGAGCGGTGTGCGGTGCACGTTTGGCTGTGGTGGGGTGGCATTTTTGGAGCGGGGGGGGGGGGGGGGGGGGGGGGAGGGATGGAGGGGAATGCGGATGACAAGCATCCAGCCAACATCAAGCCACATCCGTCAGTCAGTCAAGCCAGTCAGTGAGTCGGAAGGCCACCTCCGTGGTTTTGACATAAAATATAGCTGGAGTCGTGCAGGGGCATTCGTGAAGAAATACGAAAGGTAAACGAGAAAAAAGTTTTTTTCGTTGATCGCACGACACACACAGAAAATTTTGCCTGCGGAAGTGTTGGTGTGTGATTGGGCAGGCGCATAAGACTGTGTGTGACATGCAAGCACCTAGCACTTCCCCTATCGCTGCATTTCCGCCTGACAAATACCTTGTTGGGAGACAAAAATATACACCTCCCACCCCTCCCTCCCTCCCCCACCCCCACCCCCATGCCTCTATGTCTACCGGAAGGCAGTGTCTGAGGGTCTAGAGGGTAGGGAGATCGAGAGAGCGGAGGGAAGGGAAGGGAAGGCTATTCACCCCAACACCCTCTTGCAATGATGAGGGTATGGAGGGGGGGGGGGGGGGTCGGTCCACCTGTTTTTGACCCGAGGTTGGTGGCGTTTTGGCGGCGGTAAACTGGATTTTTTTGGAAGTTGGTTTGAAAGGGTTTGCCGAGGGGGGGGGGGGGGGGTTGGTAGAAGCGTCAACGCATCATGAAGGGGGGAGGAAGCGCGGTTGCTACGATTTTTCTTTTTGGTGTGGTTTGTGCAAACCTTCTGGGTCACACCGGGGGGGGGGGGGGAGGTAGTGAAAATAGAATTAGAAGGGAGCACAAAGGATGATCTCCCTTCACTCGTTATGCAGGTTGTGTCTGACATCCACGTCGGGGGGGGGGATGGGGTGTGGAGTGCAGAGGTGAGCAACACTGTTGATCGTCTCTACTGCCAACCTTTTTGAGCACAGTGCGTTTGTCACAAAAACTGTGTTTTAGTGCAAATCTGAAAGGGAAACAATAGAAGAGCCGAAGGGTATTCGTCGATCGCGAGAACACCCATGTCATGAAGTGTGTGGGAAGTTCTGCAAGGATCTGCACTGGCACAGTTTCCTGCGTTGTTGCACAACTCTCAAAAAACAATCCAGATGGGGGGGGATTGCAGGGGGTGAAGGGAAGGTAATTCTCCCAACACCCTCTTGAGGGTATGGGGGTGATAATCGGCCTGTGCTGCGGCGGGACGCCGTGGGGTCCCACGGAGACCTGAACACAGGGGCATGTCCTGCTGTGGTGAGACGGGACATGGGGGAGGGGGAAGGGGTATCTGGCTTCCCAACCATCTCCACTGCGTGTATGCATATTTCAATAAGACATGGCTGTGTGCTTTGCGCACCAACTCCCTCCCCGGGTCAAAAAAAATAAGGGGGGGAGGGGATGGGGAGGGGGGGAATCAAAATAAAAAAACTCGCCGCAAACCTGGTGTGTGTAGGTTTGCCCTTTTTGCCTTCCCCCCCCCCTCCCCATCCCCCTTCTTTGACACCCTCTTGCAATGGCTGCCCTGTTTGTAGCCGGTATGTGTCGGGAGGGGGCAGTGAAGTGGAAGCAGGAGCGGAAGGAAGCACGTCAGGGGAGGGGGGGGGGGGGGAATCAAAATCAAAAAAACTCGCCACAAACCTGGTGTGTGCAGGTTTGCCATTTTTGCCTTCCCCTCCCCCCTCCCCATCCCCCTTCTTTGACACCCTCTTGCAATGGCTGCCCTGTTTGTAGCCGGTATGTGTCGGGAGGGGGCAGTGAAGTGGAAGCAGGAGCAAAAGGAAGCACGTCAGGGGAGGGGGTCGGGGGAAGAGGAAGGAGGGCTGTTGGGTAGAAAGACAAAGCAGAAGGTTGAAGCCAGGGTAAAGCATAGGGGGGAGGAGGGGGGGGGGGTTTCAGTGTAGGTATAATACAGGTCCCCAAAATCTGCATCCTGTTTAATACAGTTTAATAGGGGGCCCTCGCTACCAAGTGTGACTGAGTGAGAAAAAGTGAGAAGTCAGCCATGTTTGGCTGACAACTGACGACTCGTGACTCACAGTGACTCGTAGCGAGGGCCCCCATACAGTTTAATACAGTTTAATACAGGTTTAATACAGTTTAAGACAGTTTAATACAGGTTTTGTACACTATAGTACCCTTGTGTGCAGGTCATGGGGGCAGAGGGGGTGTCGCTTCTTTGGAGAGGGGGCCCGGCCTGGAAGTAGGGGTTCTCTACAACACGGCTGAAGATGAACCGACACCAGGCGATGTCGATCATTGCCCTCTCGCTGGCTGAGGGCAGGGGAACACCGAGCGCCATCCGCTTCGCCGGTCCTGGGCCGTCAGTCCCCGGGGCCTTCCTCTTCGGGGTGGTGGTGGGGGCGTCCGTGGCCTTCTGCTTCACGGCCTCGGGGGCCTTCTCGCAGCCCCGCAGGTGGCTCTTGAGCCGCGATGCGGACTTCCCCGAGGCGCGCAAGCCACAGTGCTTGCACTTCGTCGCCTCGGTGAACTCACCGTGGCTCCAGCAGGCAGGACGTCCCCCCGACATTTTTCCCAGGTGCAAATTTCTCGGGCGCGCTTCGCGCGCCCGAGACTACGCGGAGATGGCCACTCGCATACGCTCAAGGACTTGCGAGACAGGCACACGCTACAGGGGGGGTCTGGGGGGCGGAGCCCCCCAGCCGCCGGAGGCCACGGTAGTGAGCATCTGTTCCTTGCACGTGTCAACGACTTGCTGCACGAACTTGACAGACAGCTCTTAGACTCAAGGCGGCTCTGCACCGGGGCTGAACATGCTCCCCAGCCAGGAGACCCCATTCCTACTGGTCCCCAGGGAAATCTCCCCCCGCCCCCGCTAAAAGTGACCCCCCAGGGGGCCCAAACTGCGGGGGGGGGGTCTTTGACCCCCCCCCGACCCCCCTTAGATTAGGCCCTGTGATGGATAATCCTCCTGTGTGGGGGTCTGTGTGGTGCCGTACCTGCAGTGACAAACGTACCTTGTACTAAACTCAAAAAGCGCCGAGTTTAATACAGTTTAATACAGTTTAATACAGTTTAATACAGTTTAATACAGTTTAATACAGTGGGGGCCCTCGCTACCAAGTGTGACTGAGTGAGAAAAAGTGAGAAGTCAGCCATGTTTGGCTGACAACTGACGACTCGTGACTCACAGTGACTCGTAGCGAGGGCCCCCATACAAACGTGTTTAATACAGTTTAATACAGGGCCTGCCTACACTGGGGGGTTTAATCGTCGAGAGTGAAAGGAAAAGTAAGTCTCCCAGCACCTTCTTGCAATGTTGGTCCTTTTTGGGGAAGCCAGGGTAAAGCACAGGGGTGAGGGGGGGGTAGTGAAATAGAAGTAGAAGCAGTGGGTGAGAGGGGGGGGGGGAGAGGGTGCTGAGGGAGAGTGCCACTTCGCGGTGGCGCTGAAAACGGTAGTGCATTCCCCCCCGCCCCCCCCCCCCCCTGCCCCTCCCGCCCCCTCCTATTGATTGCAGGGTAAACAACCGCCGAACTTTTCTATGCCGGAAAAAAAAGGGTTATCGGCGGTTGCCACAACACCATTCCACAGCAGCAACCGCCCCCTCCGCCTGTATCTTGTTTGCTGATGCGCTGACGCTTCTCCACCGCAACACCCTGAAATGACAACCAACGCCCTTGAGCCCGATGAAGGGTGGGGTTTAGTGTATAGAGCACGTTTTGGCCACTTGCTAGTGGCGATTGCCTTTTCCGCCCACACGAGTGTGCGAAAAGGAAAAAAAAACTACGTTGGCATACGGCGGAGGTGACAGCCGGTGTTGGAAAACGCCGGCTGTCCCGCCCTCCAACTCGCCGTCACCATCCCCGATGCGCACGCACAGCGTGGGGTGGGGTGGGGTGGTGGAGGGGGGTGGTAGTAAGATGTAGCGACAGATGTGATTGGCAGCTGTGGTTGGAGCGGGGATCGGGCTGTGCGAAGTTCGCCCGGGCAGCGTACTGTTTGTTGCCGATTCAATTCAACTCGGCACACCCACCGACCCCCTGCCCCCAAGTGCGCATGCCACCACAAGCAGGGAGGGGGGGTTTGATCGTCGAGAGTGAATGGAAAAGTAAATCTCCCAACACCTTCTCGCAATGTTAGGGGGTCTTCGCTAGCCGGTGCAAAAAAGTGCAGGCTGGTGCAGGGCAAAATGGGCCGAAAATGGGCCAAATCGGAGGCAAAAAAAAGGGCGGGGAGTTGGGTGGCCCCTAGCTGGGAGCACGCATTTGGACCCAAAAAATAATGTCGAGCGGTCCCTGTGCATTGTTCAGCCCTCACAGGACGAGAAGGCACGGCGGGGCCCGTGTCACGGGTAAACATTGAGATCAACCTGTCATCCTGGGCCAAGCCAAGATGGGAGCTGGCCGCCTGGGGCAATGCAGGAGCAACGGCTAGTGCTCGTGCTGGCACGAAGCGGAGCCAGGCAGTGCTGTCCCGAGAACGGGCCGAGCCAGACAGTGCTGTCCCAAGGGTGGGCCGAGCCAGACAGTGATGTCCCGAGAATGGGCCGAGCCAGGCAGTGCTGTCCCAAGGGTGGGCCGAGCCAGACAGTGCTGTCCCGAGAACGGGCCGAGCCAGACAGTGCTGTCCCGAGGGTGGGCCGAGCTAGGCAGTGCTGTCCCGAGAATGGGCCGAGCCACGCAGTCCTGTCCAGAGGGTGGGCCGAGCCAGGCAGTGATGTCCCGAGGGTGGGCCGACATCACATCCGGTCTCGGCCCGCTGTCTGGACCGCAGCAACAAGAAATCTGCGCTGCATGCACAGGAGCAGGGGGACTTGGCCCGTCCGCACTCCGACATTGCACCGCGCTGCCCCAGCGCTCCAGATCACAAGGCCCCCTGTGCCGCAGGAGGTGGAGACGTCGCACACCAGCAGGATGACGTCGCAGACCAGTTCACCACCCCCAACAGTAGGTCACACTCCGCCTCGCCTGTAGGCCGTCTACTGTATGCAGGAGTCTGCGTGTGTTGATAAAGACACACACGCCCGGCACACCTGATTCTATGGGCAGCGCTCGTAACTCTCTCGGCGCCAAGTCGAAGCTGAGCAAGATTTGGTTGGACGGTGCAAATATAGCTAGCCTTGCGGGCTCGCTAAGACACTCTCCGAGCTAGCTACATGAACACAACATTGCACATCGCACGGTTTCGAAGGATGGGTACGCGATGCGGGTTTAGGTCTTGTGCTAATGTTACACACAGCAAGATCCCTGACGGAGGGGATCGATGGAGGCACTGAGGAGATCATGACTGGGAAGGGGTCCTGCATCGAACCCCCTCTGAGTGGAGCAAACACTCGGTACTCCGGGCGCCACGTTCTGCTCGGCTGGACATCACCCCGAGGTCGTGGCCACGGCCCCCGACCACTCACTGCGGGGAGCTTCCCGTCCAGACAGTGTCTGGACATCACTCCTGGGCTCGACCCACTCGGCCGAGCCGACGAGTCGTGTCCAGACACTGGGCCGAGCCCAGGAGTGCTGTCCAGACACTGGGCCGAGCCCAGGAGTGATGTCCAGACCCTGGGCCGAGCCAGGGAGTGGTGTCCAGACACTGGGCCGAGCCCAGGAGTGATGTCCAGACCCTGGGCCGAGCCAGGGAGTGGTGTCCAGACCCTGGGCCGAGCCCAGGAGTGCTGTCCAGGCACTGGGCCGAGCTCAGGAGTGCTGTCCAGTCCCTGGGCCGAGCCAGGGAGTGGTGTCCAGACCCTGGGCCGAGCCCAGGAGTGCTGTCCAGGCACTGGGCCGAGCTCAGGAGTGCTGTCCAGTCCCTGGGCCGAGCCAGGGAGTGGTGTCCAGACCCTGGGCCGAGCCCAGGAGTGCTGTCCAGACCCTGGGCCGAGCCAGGGAGTGGTGTCCAGACACTGGGCCGAGCCCAGGAGTGATGTCCAGACCCTGGGCCGAGCCAGGGAGTGGTGTCCAGACACTGGGCCGAGCCCAGGAGTGATGTCCAGACACTGGGCCGAGCCAGGGAGTGGTGTCCAGACACTGGGCCGAGCCCAGGAGTGATGTCCAGACCCTGGGCCGAGCCCAGGAGTGCTGTCCACACTGGGCCGAGCCAGGGAGTGATGTCCAGACCCTGGGCCGAGCCAGGGAGTGGTGTCCAGACCCTGGGCCGAGCCCAGGAGTGCTGTCCAGACACTGGGCCGAGCTCAGGAGTGCTGTCCAGTCCCTGGGCCGAGCCAGGGAGTGGTGTCCAGACACTGGGCCGAGCCCAGGAGTGGTGTCCAGACCCTGGGCCGAGCCCAGGAGTGCTGTCCAGACACTGGGCCGATCCAGGGAGTGATGTCCAGTCCCTGGGCCGAGCCCAGGAGTGCTGTCCAGACACTGACGATGTCCTGCCTCATACCCGCCACGCCCGCAATGCACTTCCGGATCACATGGTTGTGGATTTCTAGCGCCTTCCGCATTCCCTCGAAAGACTTCTCCAAGCAGAGGGTCGAGGCCTGCACGTCTGTGACCACGAGTGTCGTGATCTTCGTCTCTGTGGAGTAGTCATCGAAGAGCAGCGCCTGCTGGCTGTCTTCGTTCAGCATCCTACGACTAGGCCGGCTATGGGCCGATCTCGCCCGTACTGGGCCGGACATGGGCCGATCTCGGCAGTACTGGGCCGGCTATGGGCCGATCTCGCACGTACTGGGCCGGCTATGGGCCGATCTCGCCCGTACTGGGCCGGACATGGGCCGATCTCGGCAGTGCTGGGCCGGCTACGGGCCGATCTCGCACGTACTGGGCCGGACATGGGCCGATCTCGGCAGTACTGGGCCGGCTATGGGCCGATCTCGGCAGTGCTGGGCCGGCTATGGGCCGATCTCGCCCGTACTGGGACGGACATGGGCCGATCTCGGCACTGCTGGGCCGGCTACGGGCCGATCTCGGCCGTACTGGGCCGGACATGGGCCGATCTCGGCCGTACTGGGCCGGCTATGGGCCGATCTCGCCCGTACTGGGCCGGCTATGGGCCGATCTCGGCAGTGCTGGGCCGGCTATGGGCCGATCTCGCCCGTACTGGGCCGGACATGGGCCGATCTCGGCACTGCTGGGTCGGCTACGGGCCGATCTCGCCCGTACTGGGCCGGCTATGGGCCGATCTCGCCCGTACTGGGCCGGCTATGGGCCGATCTCGGCAGTGCTGGGCCAGCTATGGGCCGATCTCGCCCGTACTGGGCCGGACATGGGCCGATCTCGGCACTGCTGGGCCGGCTACGGGCCGATCTCGGCCGTACTGGGCCGGACATGGGCCGATCTCGCCCGTACTGGGCCGGCTATGGGCCGATCTCGGCAGTGCTGGGCCGGCTATGGGCCGATCTCGCCCGTACTGGGCCGGCTATGGGCCGATCTCGGCAGTGCTGGGCCGGCTATGGGCCGATCTCGCCCGTACTGGGCCGGACATGGGCCGATCTCGGCAGTGCTGGGCCGGCTACGGGCCGATCTCGGCCGTACTGGGCCGGACATGGGCCGATCTCGCCCGTACTGGGCCGGCTATGGGCCGATCTCGGCAGTGCTGGGCCGGCTATGGGCCGATCTCGCCCGTACTGGGCCGGCTATGGGCCGATCTCGGCAGTGCTGGGCCGGACATGGGCCGATCTCGGCAGTGCTGGGCCGGCTATGGGCCGATCTCGGCAGTGCTGGGCCGGACATGGGCCGATCTCGGCAGTGCTGGGCCGGCTATGGGCCGATCTCGCCCGTACTGGGCCGGCTATGGGCCGATCTCGGCAGTGCTGGGCCGGACATGGGCCGATCTCGGCAGTGCTGGGCCGGCTATGGGCCGATGTCGCCCGTACTGGGCCGGCTATGGGCCGATCTCGGCAGTGCGGGGCCGGCTATGGGCCGATCTCGCCCGTACTGGGCCGGCTATGGGCCGATCTCGGCAGTGCTGGGCCGGACATGGGCCGATCTCGGCAGTGCTGGGCCGGCTATGGGCCGATCTCGCCCGTACTGGGCCGGCTATGGGCCGATCTCGGCAGTGCTGGGCCGGACATGGGCCGATCTCGGCAGTGCTGGGCCGGCTATGGGCCGATCTCGCCCGTACTGGGCCGGCTATGGGCCGATCTCGGCAGTGCTGGGCCGGACATGGGCCGATCTCGGCAGTGCTGGGCCGGACATGGGCCGATCTCGCCCGTACTGGGCCGGCTATGGGCCGATCTCGGCAGTGCTGGGCCGGCTATGGACCGATCTCGCCCGTACTGGGCCGGACATGGGCCGATCTCGCCCGTACTGGGCCGGACATGGGCCGATCTCGGCAGTGCTGGGCCGGCTATGGGCCGATCTCGCACGTACTGGGCCGGACATGGGCCGATCTCGGCAGTGCTGGGCCGGCTATGGGCCGATCTCGCCCGTACTGGGCCGGGTCCAGGAGTGGTGTCCAGACCCTGGGCCGACCCAGGCTGTGGGTGGTGCATTTTGGTGCATTTTCCGTCGGTTTAGGTGAAAATTGTCGAAGTTTGTCGAAATTTGACGACAGGTGACGAACAGCGAGAATCCCCGAAAAACCGGTTTTTAATTCATTTTGCGGGGGGGGTCTTCGCTGACGAAGTTTTAGTCGAAGACCCCTGTCGTCGTCGTCAGAACACTGCCGTCTTCGGTGAAAAACCCCCTGAAACAGCCGTTTTCCTAATTATGTGACGAACGACGAAGTTTGTCGAAGTTTGTCGACCAGCGAAGACCCCCTTAGTCCTTTTTGTAGTCACTACACCAGATATGTTGTGCAAGGCAGATCAATGCACAACGGGAGGGTGTGTAGCCGATTCAATTCAACTCGGCACACACCCACCCCCTGCCCCCAAGTGCGCATGCCACCACAAGCAGGGAGGGGGGGGTGGGGGGTGGGGTGGGATGATGTTGCCACATCAACAAGTCTGTCAAAGAGAAAAACACAAAAAAAGGATTTGCCGGCCCGGGTGGTGCCCCTGACGACCCCATATTGCGTAGTTTGTGCGTAGTGAAAAGGGGGGGGGGGGGTCTCATTTTTTGATTTACTCAGCCATTCTCTGTCTCTATGCCGGGACCCCAAACTCAAGGAGTTCTTGCTGTTCCGGGGTCAGTGAGGGTGCAGGCGCTTCAGGTGCTGCAGGTGCTGCAGGTTCTTCAGGTGCTGCAGCGCTGGCAGCCTTCGGTGCGGGTTTCGACGCAGTCTTTGCAGGTCTCTTTGGGGGTGCCCTTTGGCGCGGTGCCTGCTTCAGCTCGTCGGGTGGAAGCATCAACGCATCATTAAGCGGTGCCTGCTTCAGCTCCTCCGGGTGGAAGCGTCAACGCATCATTAAGGAAGAAGGAAGCACAGTTGCTACGCTTTTTTGCAGCTGCAGGAAACGACACCATACCCAACAACAATCCCCAGACCGTCGAGGGAGAGTGGGCGCCTGGATCCCGTGACACAGATCTCTAGTGCCGTTGTGATCCCCTCGGATAACGTCTCCTGGACGTTGTCAGCGGAGGTTGCCTGTGTGGCGGTGACCTCCGTATACCCCGCGGGATCCAGTGCCAGTAGCGCCTTCTTCAGCTTTTCGTCGACCCCTCGGCCGACGCTCTCCTTGATGTCAAGGGCCACCTTCAGGGTGGCACCTCGCATCGCCCTGAAGGCTGTGATCGTATCATCATTCACAATCTCGAGGGTGTTCTACGCGGCTCCTGGAACTCACTTCCTTCTCAGGTGTTTCTGGGCATGGGGCAACCTTGCCCAGGTGTTTCTGGAGTCCCGCCCCACATGTCGTGCGTTCTTTCGTACGGTGTATAGTGAGTTCTGGCAATAATTTTTTGCTCGGTCAGCGCAGTGCCTCCAGTCCTGTCTCAGTAGCCACACAGAAAGGGGGACCAAAAAAAACTGGGGGGGGACCAAAAAGCGAGACCCCCCCCCCAGATTGCGTAGTTTGTGCGTAGTGAAAAAGGGGTAAATCAGGGGCATCATTGCCGGGTTTTCTTTTGTTTTGTTTGTGCAAACCTTCTGGTCGCCTGTCACGTTGGGGGGGGGGGGGGGGGCGTGGAGTGTAGGGTGAATAAAACATTGCTCCCACTGTAACCTTTCAAGTTCTGAACGCCTTCCGTGAAGACACGGTGCGTTTGTTTGTGCGCTGGTTCGTTACCTGTGGGGTACATGGGTGAACACATGCGCTGCCAACAGTCTTCTTTGCTAGAGACCAGGAGCCTGGTTAGCGCAAAAAAAAACAAAAAAAAACTGCCATATTTTTTTTTGGTAAAGTGTTGGTAGAGCACATTGGCAGGGACCGGCCCAGGTCCCCCTAAGAAATATTTCACACAGGCCCACACAGCCCCCCCCCCCCCCCTAGGGGGGGTCAAATGGGGGTGACAAACACGATTTTTCAAAAAACCGGCGCAGAGGCCCCAAAGCCCCCGTAAACCCTCCAAACCCCCCCAGATCGGTCCGGAAACCCATCGAACCCCACTTTTCCACCATTCCGGGCACCTCAGGTGCCCGAATTGGGGTACCTAAATTTTGTGCCACCGTTTGGTACCGGACAGTGCCACTGTGTGGGAGGTTGGAAAAGAAAATGCCCCAACACACCACATCTGAGGGTTGCAATGCATGTTGCTTGCCAACCACGTCATCCGGTGGGTGTCAGGCGCTATGTAGGTGGCATGAGCCAGGTCTTCGATGTGTTCTGGCTTGTATATGTACCTCCCTGCCTGCGGCACAGGCACTGCCTTTGTCCCCCACACCAGCCACAGAGAGCGTATTGTACTCGGTCCACGGTTGCTGATTCATTGTGATGCGTTGTATCCTCGAGTGAACGTCACACACTAGTGGCACCACCACCCGCCATCCGAGAGCTGTATTGACTTTGCGCCCTTCCGTTGCATTCACCTCGCCACGCATATTGCACCGTTCAGTACCAGTGCTCTTGGGCCAGGCAAAGTAGACCGCAGCAACTACCAATTCTGGCACAATGGGTACCACGACAGCGCACTTCATGTGTTCCCGGAATGTACAGCTCGTGTTGCAACAGTCGTTGTCAACACATCCCGGTTGTGGAGCACTGCTGCACAGGAATCACACGACCATCTGGACTTGTTCCGTACCTACAGGCAGCCTCCCGGTGCATGGTGGCAGGGAGGTACATATACAAGCCAGAACTCATCGAAGACCTGGCTAATGCCACCTACATAGCGCCTGACACCCACCGGATGACGTGGTTGGCAAGCAACATGCATTGCAACCCTCAGATGTGGTGTGTTGGGGCATTTTCTTTTCCAACCTCCCACACAGTGGCACTGTCCGGTACCAAACGGTGGCACAAAATTTAGGTACCCCAATTCGGGCACCTGAGGTGCCCGGAATGGTGGAAAAGTGGGGTTCGATGGGTTTCCGGACCGATCTGGGGGGGTTTGGAGGGTTTACGGGGGCTTTGGGGCCTCTGCGCCGGTTTTTTGAAAAATCGTGTTTGTCCACGTAAAAGGGTGGCATTTGACCCCCCCTACCCCCCCCCCCCCTCCCCCCAGTGAGCGCGCTGCTCTGCTTGTCGATGCCTCTCACCCCTTGTGTCTCACCTCCCTCCCGCTTGACTTCGTGTCTCATTTGCCTCGAAAGTTCACACAAGGTGAGGGGAGGGGTGATTGGCAAGAAGGTGACGGGGGGGGGGGGCGAGGTGCTGTTGCTGATTCTTGAGCCTGCTTTTTAAAAATACGTTGAACGTTCAAATACGTTGAACGTTCAAATACGTTGAACGTTTTTTACGTATTTTCTATCACTGCCCTAGGGGGGGGGGGGCGAGGTGCTGTTGCTGATTCACTGCTTCAAAAAGAAAGGGGGCAGCTTGCCTCCCCCCCCCCCGCCAAGAATAATGCACACACCACTGCGTGATAGTACAGCCCAGGCCCCGCTGGGGCAGGCCTAACAAGCCAGACAAAGGAAAACAGGAAGAAGGCGGAAGGCGGAAGAGGGGCTTGGTATCTGCGAAAATGCATTTCTTTTTGTACAAAAAGGCACCTGCTGGTTTGGCATGTGTGCAGGACACCGCAACGCGCTGCTGCGAATGAAGGCCTCCTCTCGGGCTCTGCGCGGGGAACCACGAAAGCCCTAAACACGGGGGGTGGGGGGTGGGTGAGGATGGGGTCGCGAAGTGGAAGGAGCATCAATGTAAGCACAGACGGGTGTCATCCCGCCTCTGAGGGGTAGAGATCAGACACACAGCAGGGGCAGGCCAGTAACCTGAACCCTTCAAGGCCTCCTCACTAAGACTTGACACTTCTCTTTCAGATTTGCACCGCCACACAGGGATTAGTGCAGAGCACATCAAGCACCCGCCTGACAGTGCTGACACACACCTCACTCGTTTCTTCTTCTCGCGTTTTCCGCATTCTTAAAGCGGCCGTCCTCCGCTTTGACAACATAACACCGATCATAGCAACCATCATGGGGCATGCGAAAGCTCCTGCCATCAGCAGTGTGTGGATTAGGCATCGGATTCAGTCGTGCCACATATCGCCTGCAGCAGCTGCAGCGACGGGAAGTCCCCGATGCTGCAGTGCCCGAGGAGTGACGCAAGCCTCACGGCACCATCGGGGGGAGACCTGAGCGCGCCGCCACCGCCACCACCACCACCACCACCGCTACCCCCAAAAATCTCGTCCTCACCCTCCAGCACCTCGGAGGTGAAGGCTGCCAGTAGATTCTCACGCGCCTCCCGGTCCTTCGGGGTGTTCGGGTCGAACCCCCCCTGCCCCGCAGCGGCCCCCTCCTGGGTCGGAGTCTGTGCCTCGTTGGTGTCGCCCATCTGAATGTCCTGGATCGACAACGTGCTGCGCATCATCGTGGGCTGCGTCGCGTCGAACCCACTACCCCCTTCACAGCTCTCCCCGAGCACAATAATCGGCGACCCGACGCTGCGCCTCTTCGCCATAGGATGCACATCAGCCAGCAGGGTACCGCCGCCACCACCACCACTGGACACCACCTCCTCAGCATGAATGGGCTCGCTTCGCGGCTGCTCCACCGCAGGAGCGTTTGCCTCCACCTCGGCATCCTGCGGCTGCGGCTGCATCTGCATCCCGAGGCTGCAGACTCCCTGCAGCCACATCGGCTGCGGCATGTCGTCGGGGCAGGCCGTCGCCGCGCAGAGAAGCGCCGGGGCTGCGGAGGCGGGGGAGGGGGGCGATGGTGCCGCTGCCGCAGCATCCGCCCCGCCGCCCTGGGGGGAGGCCTCGGCATCCCCTGTGGAGATGAGCCCGTCGAACGCCGCGTCGTCCCGCATGCTCTTCGATGCAACCGCCGCGGTGGACGACACCGTCGCACCCAGGCCGGGGTCGGTGGGTGAGGTGGCGGCAGCAGCGGCGGCAGCAGCCGCCTTTGCCTCCGCCCCCGCCATCCCGGCAAGCCATGTGTGATCCCCTTCGAAGAAGCTCAGCGCCCCCGCCACGGCCTGCAGAGCGCTTCCCGGCGCCGGCAGGCTGCCGCAGAAGGCCACCAGAGCGGAGAGGAGCTGGGGGTCCGCTGGGGAGTGCCGCTGCTGCCACCCTGCTGCCCCTGCTCCCCCCTCGCTCTGCCTCCTCTGCTGGTGCGACGGCACCTCGAACACCGTGCCGAGGACGGAGCGGGGGGATTCGTGGCTGGGGCGGGCGGTGCCGCCGCCCTTCTGCTGCTGCTCGGCCTCCACAGGCGGGGGGCGGGCGCTCTGCACCCCCGCCGCCGCGCCGCTGTCGGGCGCAGGGTGGTGCGGCTGCTGCGGAGGGCCCTCCGCCACCTCCGGTGGCTCCGGCGTGGAAGACGCGCTGTCGAGGAAGCTGCCGCTGCCGCCCCCGCCCCCGCCCCCGCCTGCGCTGCCGAGCGCGCGGGGCGGCGCCACGACACTCCCGTCATCCCGCGTGACGGGGAGGATGGGGTACAGCTCGTTAAGGCGCTGCGTGAATGAAATCGCAGCGCTCCCCTCCTTCTGCTGGGCCTGTCTGGATTCACCCTCCTGCTTCTTCTTCTCGCCCTCCACCCCCGAGATGCTCTGCTGCTGCGGCAGCGCCGGGGGTGGATGCGGCGTGACTGCCGCAGTGGCAGGTGTATTCGTGGGTGTCGGCGTGACAGGGTGCTCCTGGTGGGGCTGCGCTCCAGCGGGCGCCGACACACCATCCGCCGCCGCCGCGGTTGGGGCGGTTGGGGCGGCAGCCCGCACCGCTGGAGCGGGTGGCATGGCGAAGGACAGGAAGCTCGCGAGGTACGGCGTGTCCTGAGTGGAGCTCAGCATCTGGAGGTATTCAAACACGGGTGGGAGGCAGGGCCGCGGGGCGGCGGCGGCGGAGGCGGCGGCGGAGGCACCACCCATCGACAGCAGCAGCGTGAGGAAGGGCATCTGGGGCGCCGCGCCAGCAGCACCCGCCGCCGCGTTGAGATGGGCGAGGAAGGGCAGGTGCTGCGGGCCCTGCTGCTGCTGGGGGCTAACCCCGGCGCCTTCATCTGATGCAACAGCAGCGGGGCGGTCCTCTTGTGTCTGGGGCTGCTGCTGGGGCTCTGCAGCCACCGCGTCAGGTGTGGCGTCACCCGCAGGCTGCGTGTCCTGTTCTTCCTGCTGCTGCTGCTCCTCCTCCTCCTTCTTCTTCTGCCTGATCCCGTCGTTCCGCAGGCGGCACCCCTGCGCCTCGACCAGCTTCGCCTCCTCCCGCGCCATCTCCGCCCGCAGCTTCTCCAGATACCCCCCGAGGTTCCCCGCCCCCAGCTCCGCCCAGTCCTTGCTCACGGTGTCATACGTCGTCAGCAGAATCCGCCCCTGCCTGCCACCACCACCGCCACCGCCCCGACCCTCCTTCAGCCCTTTCGCAGACCCGCGCCTCCCACCGGCAGACCCGCCGGAGCCACGGCGGGCCGACCCGCCGGAAGGGCGTCGCGGCAGACGCGCACCGCTGCTGCTGCGGCGGGGCGCGGTGGGCGGGATAGGCGAGGGTGCCTGCTGCGCGCCCTCCACTAGCTGCTGCTGCTGGGGCAGCCCAGGCAGCACGGGCCGCCACTCCGCCCCGGCGGACTCCGCCCGCGGGGGCTTCTGCTGCTGCCGCGGGGCGCGCAACCCCTTCACCTTGACCTCGACGCGGGATTCGGGGGGAGACTCGGGGTTGAGCACCAGCAGGTCGCCCACCTCGATGCGCTGCACGACGGAGGAGGAGGGGTGACCGTTGCAGAGGGGGCGTGCGCCCCTGCAGGGGGATGCGGCGTGTATCGCGCCTGCGGCGTCCACCGCGATGAGGGAGTGCAGCGGGAGCAGCGGCTCGAGCAGGGCTGCGGGCAGCGGCAGGTGTGACGACACCCCCAGGAGGGAGTGATCCACACCCGCACTCCCGATGGAGAGCACGCCGGCCTGCAGGTCAGCTGTGAATCTCGAGGAGGGGGTCCGGAAGCAGAGCCTCCCGAACACCTTCGGCTCCGACCCGAAGTCCAACCCGGAGAAGGGGCCGTGCCGGCGCAGCCCCAACCCCACCCCACCCTTCGGCGGGGGGTGGGGCTGCTGTGACTGCTTCTGCTGATGCCGCCCCCTCGGCGGGCCCCCCGCAGGGTCCAGCCTCGGCGAAATAACGGCTGCAACCCCCCGGGAGCCGGGAGGTGCGATGTCCGGAAGCGAGGGGGTCCGCGAGTCTGCGGCGTGGCCACACTCTGCCTTATCCGACTTGGCGTTGCCCCCGCCAACGCCGCCGCACCCAGGCAGGGAGGGGTGTCCTGCGCCGGCGATGCGCGGGTCGCGCGGGCCCTGCCCCACCGCCTCCCCGAGGATGTCCGACACGTCCTCCCCCTCCGCCAGCAGCGCGCCCACCGCAGCAGCAAACGTGTCCTCCCTCGCCGGGTGCTCCGCAGACACCTCCTCCAGCAGCAGCACGCTGGTGTGGTTGGTGACGTAGGACGGGGGCCGCGGCGTCGCCGTGGCATACTCCACCACCCCGTTCCTCCAGAACTCATCGCTTTCGTCGCCGAGGGGCCCCGGGGGGGCTTCCAGAAACCCGGGGTTCTCCACAAAGGGGTCGCACCCCGCCAGGCGGGCGGCAGAGCGGAGCTCGCAGGCGCTCTTCCTCCTCAGGGCTGCGGTGGATGCGGGGCACGGCTGGGGGAGGAGCCCCACCGCCGGGGTGGCCCCGCTGGGTGGGCTGGCAGCGCTCCCCGCCAGCGCTACGCCCAGGAGGTAGTGCGAGTAGGCCTGCAGGGCGGAGCCCTGGGTGAGGGTTGCCAGCAGGCTGCGGCGCTCCTCAGGCGTTGCCCGTGCGGTGTGGCGGGTGATGTTCCGGATGCGGCTCCGGAGCCTTGCGTTCTCATTCCCGAGGATGTAGACGGCGTTCTGCGAGGGGTCCACCGCCAGGCCCGAGCGGCCCATCGAGATGTACAGCTCGGCAAGCGCGTTGAGTGTGCTGGGGAGCGTGGTGGGTTCCAGAAGAGCTGCGTCGCAGTGCTTCAGGATAACCGATTCGCGCTCGCCGCTGCACTGCGCGTGGCGCGCCATGAGGCAGAAGACCTCCCCCCGCAGCGAGGTGCGGAGAGACGCGTCGCCGCAGAAGTCGTCAAACCACCCCACCTCCTCCCGCGTCACACGCTCCGCCTCCTGGAGCCATGCCAGGGCTTGGCTGTAGTCTCCCTCCTCCTCAATAGCCTGGCGTGCGCTCTGAAGCAGCTGCGTGGCGTACTGCCGTGCCAGGCATTCTGTCGCGCGTGGCCCGGCTGGGTTGGAACCGCGGTGCGGCGTCGGGTGGGCGGCGTCGCGGGCTGCAGAATGTAGCTTCTCCCTGAGCTCGGCGAGGCACTGGCCCTGAGGGACAGCCATGCGTTGGGGCATATTGAGAGAGGCAGGGAGGGAGGAGGAGGGGGTGGGGGCGGGGTGGTAGTGAAATAGAAGCAGAAGGAAGCACAAGGATGATCTCTTCACAGGGGGGGGTGGGGGTGGTGTGGGTGGTGTGTCGTGTGGTGTGGGTGTGTGGCGGGTGTTGGCGGGGTTCGATCCCCCGGAGCACCGCTCGCTGTGCGATCACGGTGGGATCTTGTAAATTTTACATGTATAACTACAAGTATATACATGTATTATACATGTATAATACTTGCATGTCAACTATTATACATGTATAATACATGTATATGCCTGAAATATACATGTAAAATACATGTATATCAAGTAAAAATACAAGTATAATACTTGCATGTCAACTATTATACTTGTATTTTTACTTGATATACATGTATTTTACATGTATATTTCAGGCATTTACATGTATTTTACATGTATAATACTTGTCATGCAAGTATTATACATGTAAAATACTTGCATGACAAGTAAAATACTTGCATGCAAGTAAAATACATGTATTTTACTTGCATGCAAGTATTATACATGTATTTTACTTGTCATGCAAGTATTTTACATGTATAATACTTGCATGACAAGTATTATACATGTAAAATACATGTAAATGCCTGAAATATACATGTAAAATACATGTATATCAAGTAAAAATACAAGTATAATAGTTGACATGCAAGTATTATACTTGTATTTTTACTTGATATACATGTATTTTACATGTATATTTCAGGCATATACATGTATTATACATGTATAATAGTTGACATGCAAGTATTATACATGTATACACGGTGGACTCCAGCGGGGGTAGGGTAACCCTTTTCGGGAGTCTCAACTAGGGGGAGTCCAACTCCCGCTAGCGGGAGTATAGACTCCCGCTAGGGGGAGTCAGACTCCCCCTAGCGGGAGTCTTTTCACCTATTTTCACTCATTTTTCCCATGATACCTATGCAATGTGGCACTCGTCACTGAAGTACAGCCACACCAAACGAAACGGACGTTTCCACCCATCCCAGCTCGCAGACCTGATTCACAAAAATGGGGAAGACGACAACGAAGCCGGCAGCGAAGCCGGCGGCAAAGTCGATTAAGAAGAAGAAGAGCGCAGAGAGTCCCGAGGCTGCGGAGGCGACGAACATTGTGCATGATTTTTGCACGGCCTTCCCTGTTAAAAAAGGGGGCAGTGTGCTGACACTGGGATCCATTAGAAGGCTCCTAGCAACGGTGTTGAGCAAGGAGCTCCACCAGCACAGCACCCAGGTGGCCAACGCAATCATCGCCATGTCTTCCCTGACATGGATAAGTTCGCTGTCAGGGAAGTCGCAACGATGCGGAAGGAGGGCGCTCTCCGTCATATACAAGGTGGAGGCGAAGTATGGCAAGGTGCAGGATACAAACGTGTCGTCGGGGGCAGCCTGAAGCCGCGAATGATCGCGACACGGGCGAACGGCTTGGCACCGTGGGTCTGGATAGATGCTGGAGTTCGGCCGGGTGAAACCGGAAGTCGCAGCAAAATTTGCCCCCCCAGATTTCTTCCTCAAACCCACCCGTGGGCTGATCCGGCCTTGCACGGTGGACTCCAGCGGGGGTAGGGTACCACTACCGGGTTTAACTCTTTTCGGGAGTCTCAACTAGGGGGAGTCCAACTCCCGCTAGCGGGAGTATAGATCAGCAGTGGGCAACAATGAGGCGATGCGGGGGGCGAGGGCACCGATGCTCACTGTGCGACATCCCAGAAGAACGCTGGTATCAACAGGTGCATCGATACCCGCACCTGACTCTCTCTGAGATGAAAGAGGCTGGCTACCCCTCCCTCTTGGCAGGTGTGCTTCCCAATGCCCGCTACGTCACCCCAGCACTCCATGACTGCAAGGGGCTCGCCATGCGGCTGATCAGGGTACTGGATGACAGGGGTGGAGCTTGGGGGTTTTTTCGGGTCAGCTGACCTGATTTTCTGCAGGCCCTCACAAAAAATCAGGTCAGGGGTAAAAAGAAAAAAAAATATAGATTTTCGGGAAACCGGAAAAGTTGGCTCCTCGCCTTGGGGCCTCAAGGTGACCAGGAGGCGTTTCGTGAGCAAAGTGACCCCAGCGACATGAGCACAGGCCTCAAACAGTCACAATAGAGGACAAATGAAGCTGCCCAACCCGTACCGTGCAACAGACGTTTACTACCGTGGCCTCCGGTGGCTGGGGGGCTCCGCCCCCCAGACCCCCCTGTGGCATGTGCCTGTCTTGTACCCAAGCCCTTTACATCAGGGAATCTCAGTATCCTCAGGAGGACGCAGCCAACTCACACAGAATCCGTACGCCCGCAAGTCACAGATGTTCACTACCGTGGCCTCCGGCGGCTGGGAGCTCCGCCTCCCAGACCCCCCCTACGGCATGTGTTTGTCTTGTAACCAAGTCCTTGCGCGTCCGGGGCTGCATATCGGTTCCGGTACCTCGCGGGAGGCTGGGCCCGAGCACTGATCTCTGAGACGAACCGGGGGGGAACCCATAAGAAAAAATTGGCTGACCCGATCTGACCCGATCCAGCCCGCAACCCCATATTTCAAGCTCCACCCCTGCTGGATGAGACAACAAAAAAATATTCGACAAGACCTGTACAAACCTTGCACTGAATGTGTCGCAGCATGGGACAGGTGCTCAGTTCCGGAAGGTCGTGCTTGCCTGTCACAGGACACACCTACAAGGGCTTGTTCCGCTACCTCTTTGTCTCCCTTGCAGACCTCATGCATTTCCGGTATGCAGACATCCCCTGGCGCTTCTGGGGATGCAAGGATGAGTCAGCCCGGATTCCCTTCTTGCGTGCTCGGATCTCAGGGCATATATTTCACTGGTTGATGGAGCATGCCGAAAAGGGATCAACGCGCAATGCCTACGTACACAGTCTCCATCATTGGTGGGCTCCAGAAGATGCAGTGCCTCTGCAGAACAACGACGAATTTGAAGAAGCAGTGAACGGACATCGCAAGAAAGATGCCGTTACAATCGCCAGCTCCGCAACTTACGAGAGAGATCTTGCGATGGCAGAAGAGAAGCGGCGCGCATCGGGCATGCCTTGGAAGGTTGCGCACCTGTCGCAGGACGGGATCCTCGGGTATAGAGAAGTCATCCTGTGTCCGTGTCTGCACACCCGACACGCTCATAGATTGGCTGTGTATGTTCTTTGCACACAGTTGACACAGCTGCAGAAGGGGTTTGTGCACTGCAACACACAGGACTTCGTTGAACCCATCAGCGCGCCCTACTTCCTGTTCCGGTTCCCCGAAGGACACCGCAAATTATCGCTCTGCTTGTGCAAAATGCCAATCCCGCTGGGGGCGACTTTCACACCATTCGTGTCATCCGAGGCGACTTTGAGCACGCTTGACCAACGCGCACAGCAGGAGGGGGATGACAGTTCTGACGAAGAAGATGAGGCCTGCAGGATGGCTTGTCTTGCCCAAGGTGTAACACAACTACGACAGGCGATGGCCGCACTTTGACACCTCAAATTCTAACCGCTCACCTCCGCAGGTGCAGCCGCTACCAGGAGAATAGGTAGGTAGTCCAGAGTCCGGGGAAACTGACAGAAGCAAAACAAGCCCCTCCCCATCCCTCTTCCACCATGATTTTACCCCCCACGCCAGTAGACTGTAACTATATCATGGGAAAAATGGATGAAAATAGGTGAAAAGACTCCCGCTAGGGGGAGTCAGACTCCCCCTAGCGGGAGTCTTTGACACCCGCTCAGACTCCCGCTCCCAGACTCCCGCTAGGGCCGCTGGAGTCCACCGTGTAATACATGTATATACTTGTAGTTATACATGTAAAATTTACAAGATCCCACCGTGATGTGCCACCCGGGGGGGGGGGGGGTGGGGTAGGGAGGAGTGAGTAGGGTGTAGGGGGTGGAGGAACTCTCGACAAAATGTGATCCTGCTGGGGTGGGGTGGGGTGGGGTGTTGGGCTGGTGAAGATGATAAATGGGGATGGGAATGGGGAGGGGGTTTGATCGTCGAGAGTGAATGGAAAAGGCAAGCCCTCCCAGCACCTTCTTGCAATGTTAGTCCTTTTTGTAGTCACTACACCAGATATGCTGTACAAGGCAGATCAATGCACAATGGGAGGGTGTGTAGCAGTTGTCTGTCAGTGGCTTGGTGGTTGGACCGCAACACAGTATCACTGAAACACGACCAGGTGTCTGTACGTAATACGTAGTCTCTCCTTGACACCATACACTTTGTGCTCCTGTATCGTTGATTTTTGTACGAATGAATGGCGGAGGGGAAGGAGGGAAAGGGAAAGCAGGTGTTTTGTAGTGGGGGTATATCTACTACTAGTCTACTGAGTCACTGGGGACTTGGCGTGATTGTCCGACATGTTCGTGCCCCTCACCACTCAGCCGTCATGTCACCATGCCGGCTGCCCTGCCTTGGGAACAGGGAATGGGGCTTAACACTGATGGTGCTCATATTGATCTGCATTGGTTGTGTGTTCCTGTGTCACAGTGTGTGTTGGAGGAAGAAGAATTTGACGGACGGCATATCCGAGGAACCCAAGGCATCAACGCTATCGACGGTACAGGATATCGACGGTAACTTGATCCATAGCTCTCAGTGACCCGGTCAAAAGAGGTACACTCGGCGCGTTATCCTACATTTTAAGTGGCGATTCCCCATGAGGCATATTCCACCTGCTTGACGCTGATCATCCTGTGAATGTGACGGTGGATCAGCCCGCCCCCAGACATACACAAGACATACCTCATTCGGCACGCGCTCACACACAAGACCCATCATCTGCATCCTTCCAACTTCATTGTTTCACATTACACTGCACTCACACACCGGGATAGTTTTTAGGACGTGTAGCAGGTGCGTAGCTAACAGAGATCCCTAATAAAATTGTGTCTCCGAAATTATTTGGTCCGATTTCGGCCGAAAAAACGGGGAATCGGACCCCACCACACATCGAGACTGCCACTTTTCGGTGTTTCTCGGGGTCTGGGGGTCCAGGGGGGCACTTCACCACCTCTCTATCACCCCACATGGGGTCCCAAACAGGGCACACAGGGGTTCACAAGGGCAGAATGGCCATCACCCCGACCTAGAGAAGGCATAACCCCCTCCTTGTCAGCTAAAAAAAGTGTCACGAAAATTATTTTGTAGAGGGTGGCAAGCTGTGATTTTTCCAGCCGTTTCTCACAAACTTTTTTCTGGGCAAAAATATTGGTGCATTTTTCTCCCGTTTTGGGGCCCCACCACCCCCGGAACACCTCCGACTCTGCCAAAATCGGGGTTTTCACCCGAAAATGCGGGCCGCCGAGGTGGCCGACAGGAATGCAACCGAACACACGACTCCGGAATCACACCCACATGACGAGCGGATGCGAGGAGGGCCCACCACATGGAATTCACGCCCGAATGGGGCCTTGTCACGGCTTCCCTGTCAGAAGGACCTCCATGGAACCTGCTCTCTGTACGCTGGGGGTCACATCTGTCTGTGTGTGTGGCCACTGGGGTGGGGTGGCTGGCAATGCGGAGTTCAGATGATCACGGCTTCGGGTGGGGGATTGAGGCAGGTTGGGGGGCAGGGTCCACAGGCAGATGACTCACCGATCTTGCTCTGTCATTCGCATCCTGCCAGAATCAATTAGGGAATGAAGGACAAGCTTGGAACTCACACAACAAGGGATGCTGAATACGAAGCACATGTACACACACAGGAGCAAAGAACCCTCGGCTGCCACAAGACAGGCACTCAGGAATAATGACAGGAATTGGCAGACTGTCTTCATCCCGGAAGGAAGTCTGCAACCTGGACCCCAAACGGACAGGCATGGAGAGACAAGCCTGTGTCACAAGGGCGCACGGACAAGCAGAAGGGAGCGAAGGAGGGCCTCGCGGTGAGTCTGCATGCCACGGGTGATACCGCGGCCGAAGCCATCGCGCGCACCTCCAACACAAAAATGCCTCTGGCAGCGCCGAGACACAGCGCCGATGCGCGTCGGTGCACACCACTGCGTCGAAGAGCGATGCCACCCCAAACATACCGCAGCCGCTCACCCCAGGTGTCGCCGCGGCTCCCCTGAATCCGCACCCAATCCAGCAAGTCTGCACGTCGCACAGCCAATCACCCACTGACACCCAGCGCAAAAAACGTGCATACCAACGCTCCGACCACACGCCACAACCCCACACCCGACGCGCTACACCGCCGCGACTTCGGCTCGCACCCGCAACCGCAACATGGTCCCACTCACGACCCGCGCACAGGACGGTCGGCGGGCAGGGGGTTCTGATAGACGAGAGTGAATGGAAAAGCAAGTCTCCCAGCACCATCTTGCAAGTCCCCGACCAGACAGGGGCGCAGGGGGGTGCGTGCGGCTTAACAAGGAGTTGTGTTGCTATCAGACGAAGTGGGGTTGATGCCACATGCAGTGCTTCGCCAGTTCGCTTCTTGTGCGCCCACACACACCACTTCAGGTAACCAAGAGACCTCCTACATACCCATTGTGACACTCTCATAGGGTGGGACACATTCGCGTGACTCATACATACCCATTGTGACACTCTCATAGGGTGAGACACAGCCGCGTGACTCATACATACCCATTGTGACACTCTCATAGGGTGAGACACAACCGCGTGACTCATACATACCCATTGTGACACTCTCATAGGGTGAGACACAGCCGCGTGACTCATACATACCCATTGTGACACTCTCAGAGGGTGAGACAGTAGGGTGGCCCTAGTCTTAGGATTTTAGCAGAGCAAAAAAGTGGGCAAAATTAAAGTGCTGTTTTTGGTCAGTTTTCCCCCTCTCGTACCCCTCCTGCCTGCCACAATGGGGTGGTGGGGCTGTTCCAGCACACATACACCCTAGACACAGGGGGGCACGCAGCAGGTCGGCCCTTGGCAGCCCCAGGTACGAAGTCAGATGGTTCCGCCCTCACGAACGCAGAATCCAACACTGTCCTCACCACACGGCGCCAAACCTGATAACCTGTCGGGGAAGTGTCAAAGAATCCGGAAGTGTGCGGCTGCAATAAATGACAAAGTGCTCGCGAGTCAATGGGTAGGGTGGCGTCGGGACGGTCGGGAGGGGTTGGGGGAATGGGGCTGCAGACACGCTTGTTAGTCCGACTGCTTCCGGGCCTGGTGAGAAAAACTGAAGTCTGATCCAGAACGAACCTTGAGAGGCAAGAGAATGACACGCACAAGTGGGAGGGGACCCTCAGAAAAGCAGAAAGCGTAGCAACCGTGCTTCCTTCTTCCTTAATGATGCGTTGACGCTTCCACCACCCTAGAGCCTGCTGCTTTGATGTGGGTGTGGAGCACATGTGAACACGAGATAGCTAGACACACAGAAAAGGAACAGGATCGTCGGAAGCACTCCTACACTTTTACGCATCATAAATGTGCTCAAAAAAGAGAAGAAAACGACCAGCCCCGCACAAATCCGCAAAAGTACTTACCCACGCAGGGCTTCACGCACCACATGGAAGAAAAAAACCACAGAATGTGTTTGTTGCCCGCTTCTATCTTGTGCTCACACATGTGCTCCTCACTCACATTAATTTGAAGCAGCAGGCTGGCGGCGTCGTCAACGCATAACATACGGAGGAACTATTCAAGGAATTCTTGAAGCACGGTTGCCCCGCCTTTTACCGACCGTGATCATCGGCGTGATGCTTCAAGGGCTTTTTGCAGTGCCCTTTCCTCCTCGACCTCCCCGGAGACTGTCTCTGTGCCGGCAGCCTCAGCCTGAGCCTGGTTGAACAGAGATTCCTGTATATCTGTCCACAGCTGCGTGTTCAACTGCCCCGGGTGCCTCTCATACCGCACGAGGACAGCAGACGACGCCATATCCTGGAATGCAGTGGAGCGGGACACGTGGGTCGCCCTGGCATCATCCAGGTGGACCATGGTACCGCTGTCCGCATCCTGGCTGTATGCGGTGTAGTGCATACCCCCATACACCACAGCGCCCCCGAAAGAGAAGGTGGCGGTGCCATCCTCTTTGAGGCAATCCCTCAACTCGAGCAGCCGTGGGACCTCGCACCTGTCCGTGACGAACCTCGGAGGGCGCCCAGCACCGGCGCACGCGAACCGCTGGATGAAGACCAGCAGGGTGTTACCGATGCACATCGCCCTCTTCGACACCCCTCTCAACGAGGTGCACTTTGGCGACGAGGTGCACGGACCATCTACGGCCGTCTCCTCACTCACGTACGCCGAGGCAAGCTGCTGCAGGGTGCGACCACCCTGGGGGGGGAACTGCATCATCCAAGCTGGGCGCAGGTACCTCGAGGAGATGGTCCCGCAACTCTTGCACGACCTTGTCTCCCTGACTGCCACCTGGAGCGGCGGCGTCAGCGGCGGCTGGTTCCCGGTGCTGGTGGTACGCAGGAGATAGCACTCCTCCCGCAGAATACCCAGGAAGTAGCCCAGGAACTCCCCAGCGCACTGCATCTCCCCGTCGAGGAAGCTGCCCCCCCCGACACTCAGCTGAGCCCTCTCCATCGCATCGAACACGAACGTGGTGTGGGTACCGTCTGGAGAGAGGCCCTTCAGGCTGCGGAGCCCGTCCAGCTGCACGTGAGAGCCCGCGCGCAGGTTGTACTTCACCCAGTGCATCAGGGGAAAGATTTCGGCAGTCAGGTCAAGCGGCAGCTGCTGAACCTGTGCGAGACATGGCCGCAGGAGCTGCAAAGATGCGGCCAGGTAGCAGGTGTTCCTGCCACTCCCGAGCGGTTCCCGCGGGAACAGCCAACAGCGGCTACTCAGGTCGGACAGCTGGATCCCGGGGCCCCGCTGCGACACCGACGCTGGCCCCAAGTCGACCATATCCTCATCATCCATGGCAAGCTGCTGCGCGCCACGGCTGCTGTCCACCATCAGGCCAGGAAAGACCTCCCTCACTTGCTGTTCCACATGAACAGCACCCGAAGACCGCAACTGCTTGCGCCGAGGTAACTCGAACAGATCATCCGACTCGCCACCACTTGACACCTCCTTGTTGGGGCCGCCCTGCCGCTTCTTGCTGCTGGGAAGGGCCGTCCCAGTGCAGCCCCACTGCAGATAGGCGGCGTACGTCATCTGGTGCTTCCCACTCACATGCGACTTCAGGGACGCCTCTGCCACGAAGGGCTTGCCCCCAGCCGTGCGAGTAGTGCCGCATATCTTGCACTCCAAACCACCCTCCCCCTTCACCAGAGCGCCAGCCAGCAGGTCCTCGGAGGTCCCGTCAGCCAGCATGTCGTCGGAGTCCAACCCGTCAACCAGCAGGTTGTCGGAACCCACACTCCCGGCAGAGTCGTCAGCCTCAGGTGGTGCGTCGGAGTCCACTGCATCGTCGCTGTGCTGCGGAGGAAGAGGCGGCGGACACCACCCCTTCTGCGCTGCCTCCAGCGCAACTTCCAGCTCTGCCACTCGCTGGGTGAGCAGCGTCACCTCCTTGCCCGATTGCCACTTGCCGCTCTTCACAGCCTTGCGGAGGCTCGCAAGTTCCCCTGAGTCGAGGATGATGTCGGACCGGCTAGTCCGAGGTTCATCAAACTTCATGATGCGCTGCCGGGCGCTCTGCTGCCAGAACGTCAGTTCCAACCCTGTCTCATCTGAAACCTCAGACAGTGCAAGGTCTGTCACCGCCGACAGCATGTCCCCCAGGTATGTGACAGCGAGGGGGCGGCGCATCAGCGACCAATCCGTTGTGCCGAGCAGCTCCCTCAGGTTATCCTGCCGCAACTTCACCCCCGGGTCCCGCTCAGGCGCATCCGCCTCCTCCAACCCCCTGATGACAGCCTCAAGGTCCAACGACACGGACCTGTCGATCAGGCTGATCGCGACCTCCTGCAGGGCACCCACCTCTTCGTTGACCTTTGCCCGGATGTAGGCCAACGAACGCTCACGCCATGCGAGGGCAGGCACCGCCAGGGAGCTGAGGGAGAGCTCACTGCGGTGACGCTGCAGTCTTCTGGGGTACGTCAGGTGCGTGGAACATCCACGCGCCTTCGATACCACCAATGGCCGACTCCTCACGACGAGAAGTTTGCACTCTTCTGTCTGGGGAGGTGGAATCAGGGCCTCCACCGCAGCCGACAGGTCGGAGTAAATCCCCTCACAGCAGTCGGTGCTCCACACCTTGCAGCCGCCCTTGGGCACATGCAAGGCGACGTACCACGTCTGGGGTTCGCTGCGGAGCGGCGCGATGACCACAGCAGGCACATGTGGACCCCAGTCATCCTTCCTCACGCGCGACACCCCCGAAGGATCACCAACACCAGGCTGCACAAGTGTCGACTCGTTGCAGCCCGCTCCGGTAAACGCGTTGTCCGGAACCGCCTCCAGGAAGCTCCGGATCTGCGACTCCACACACAGCCGCGTGACACCTAAACACCCACTACGACACTCTCCTAGGTTGAGACATAGCCGCGTGACACCTAAACACCCACTCCGACACTCTCCTAGGTTGAGACATAGCCGCGTGACACCTAAACACCCACTACGACACTCTCCTAGGTTGCGACATAGCCGCGTGACACCTAAACACCCACTCCGACACTCTCCTAGGTTGAGTCATAGCCGCGTGACACCTAAACACCCACTCCGACACTCTCCTAGGGTGAAACATTGCCGCGTGACACCTACATACCCATTACGACACACTCCTCTGGTACGACACAGCCGCGTGACTCCTGCCCAGCAATGCACCTTGCGGAGGCGTGCACTCCAACACTCTTAACAATATGTTAAATGGAGGCATGCCCCTCACCACTCAGCTGCTGATCAGAGGAGCACCACACGTCAAGGACGTGCCAGGTACCACCTACTCACCAGGAGCTGCCCTGCCTTGGGAGCAGAGAATGGGGTTTAACATGCAGTAACCCCTCCAGACAGTGCAGATATTTTACGTCTGGAGGGTCCCAAAACCCTTAGAAAACCCCCCTACAGGCCCTGAGGCCCCCCCAGGCCATTTGTCAGCGGCAAAGTGAAATTTTTGAACCCGAAATTTCTGCCCAAAAACCATTTTTTTCTGGGTGTGGGTGTGCCTGGGGCCGAAAAAACAGTGTTTTGGGCGAAATTTCGGGGAAAAAAAATTTCGGATTTTTCGCGATTTTCGCATTGTCTCAAGGGCCCCGTGTTTTGGGAGTTTTTTGGCTTTAAAATTTAACAAACGGGCAGCATTTAGATGCCGCCAGGTGCTGCTAGGTCAGATGGACTCCGTAGAGTGATTTTTGGTGGGGTAGTGCTTTAGACAATGCGATATTTAAATCGCCGAAATTTTGCCCACGTTTAAGGTTACGCAGCTTGGGCCCCTCTACTCTCATGGGGTCAGACATCCCCGCGTGACTCCCGGATACCCATTTCAGCACTCTCGTGGGGTCAAACATAGAAGCGTGAGTCCCGGACACCCATTTCAGCACTCTCGTGGGGTCAGACATAGCCGCGTGAGTCCCGGACACTCATTTCAGCACTCTCGTGGGGTCAGACATAGCCGCGTGACTCCCGGACACTCATTTCAGCACTCTCGTGGGGTCAGACATAGCCGCATGACTCCCGGGTACCCATTTCTGCACTCTCGTGGGGTCAGACATAGCCGCGTGACTCCCGGACACCCATTGCAGCACTCTCATGGGGTCAGACATAGCCGCGTGACTCTCGGACACCCATTGCAGCACTCTCATGGGGTCAGACATCTCCGCGTGACTCCCGGATACCCATTTCAGCACTCTCGTGGGGTCAAACATAGCCGCGTGAGTCCCGGACACCCATTTCAGCACTCTCGTGGGGTCAGACATAGCCGCGTGAGTCCCGGACACCCATTTCTGCACTCTCGTGGGGTCGGACACTGCCGCGCAGGTCCCGGACACCCATTTCAGCACTTCCCTGGGGTCGGACACTGCCGCGCGGGTCCCGGACACCACTTTCAGCACTTCCTTGGGGTCAGACACTGCCGCCTGGGTCCCGGACACCATTTTCAGCACTTCCCTGGGGTCAGACACTGCCGCCTGGGTCCCGGACACCACTTTCAACACTTCCCTGGGGTCAGACACTGCCGCCTGGGTCCCGGACACCATTTTCAGCACTTCCCTGGGGTCAGACACTGCCGCCTGGGTCCCGGACACCACTTTCAGCACTTCCTTGGGGTCAGACACTGCCGCCCGGGTCCCGGACACCATTTTCAGCACTTCCCTGGGGTCAGACACTGCCGCCTGGGTCCCGGACACCACTTTCAACACTTCCCTGGGGTCAGACACTGCCGCCTGGGTCCCGGACACCACTTTCAGCACTTCCCTGGGGTCAGACACTGCCGCCTGGGTCCCGGACACCACTTTCAGCACTTCCTTGGGGTCAGACACTGCCGCCCGGGTCCCGGACACCATTTTCAGCACTTCCCTGGGGTCAGACACTGCCGCCTGGGTCCCGGACACCACTTTCAGCACTTCCTTGGGGTCAGACACTGCCGCCCGGGTCCCGGACACCATTTTCAGCACTTCCCTGGGGTCAGACACTGCCGCCTGGGTCCCGGACACCACTTTCAACACTTCCCTGGGGTCAGACACTGCCGCCTGGGTCCCGGACACCACTTTCAGCACTTCCCTGGGGTCAGACACTGCCGCCTGGGTCCCGGACACCACTTTCAGCACTTCCTTGGGGTCAGACACTGCCGCCCGGGTCCCGGACACCATTTTCAGCACTTCCCTGGGGTCAGACACTGCCGCCTGGGTCCCGGACACCACTTTCAGCACTTCCCTGTGGTCAGACACTGCCGCCTGGGTCCCGGACACCATTTCCAGCACTTCCTTGGGGTCAGACACTGCCGCCGGGGTCCCGGACACCATTTTCAGCACTTCCTTGGGGTCAGACACTGCCGCCTGGGTCCCGGACACCACTTTCAGCACTTCCTTGGGGTCAGACACTGCCGCCCGGGTCCCGGACACCATTTTCAGCACTTCCCTGGGGTCAGACACTGCCGCCTGGGTCCCGGACACCATTTCCAGCACTTCCTTGGGGTCAGACACTGCCGCCTGGGTCCCGGACACCATTTTCAGCACTTCCTTGGGGTCAGACACTGCCGCCTGGGTCCCGGACACCACTTTCAGCACTTCCTTGGGGTCAGACACTGCCGCCCGGGTCCCGGACACCATTTTCAGCACTTCCCTGGGGTCAGACACTGCCGCCTGGGTCCCGGACACCACTTTCAGCACTTCCCTGTGGTCAGACACTGCCGCCTGGGTCCCGGACACCATTTTCAGCACTTCCTTGGGGTCAGACACTGCCGCCTGGGTCCCGGACACCACTTTCAGCACTTCCTTGGGGTCAGACACTGCCGCCCGGGTCCCGGACACCATTTTCAGCACTTCCCTGGGGTCAGACACTGCCGCCTGGGTCCCGGACACCACTTTCAGCACTTCCCTGTGGTCAGACACTGCCGCCTGGGTCCCGGACACCATTTTCAGCACTTCCTTGGGGTCAGACACTGCCGCCTGGGTCCCGGACACCACTTTCAACACTTCCCTGGGGTCAGACACTGCCGCCCGGGTCCCGGACACCATTTTCAGCACTTCCCTGGGGTCAGACACTGCCGCCTGGGTCCCGGACACCACTTTCAACACTTCCCTGGGGTCAGACACTGCCGCCTGGGTCCCGGACACCACTTTCAGCACTTCCCTGGGGTCAGACACTGCCGCCTGGGTCCCGGACACCACTTTCAGCACTTCCTTGGGGTCAGACACTGCCGCCCGGGTCCCGGACACCATTTTCAGCACTTCCCTGGGGTCAGACACTGCCGCCTGGGTCCCGGACACCACTTTCAGCACTTCCCTGTGGTCAGACACTGCCGCCTGGGTCCCGGACACCATTTCCAGCACTTCCTTGGGGTCAGACACTGCCGCCTGGGTCCCGGACACCATTTTCAGCACTTCCTTGGGGTCAGACACTGCCGCCTGGGTCCCGGACACCACTTTCAGCACTTCCTTGGGGTCAGACACTGCCGCCCGGGTCCCGGACACCATTTTCAGCACTTCCCTGGGGTCAGACACTGCCGCCTGGGTCCCGGACACCACTTTCAGCACTTCCTTGGGGTCAGACACTGCCGCCTGGGTCCCGGACACCATTTTCAGCACTTCCTTGGGGTCAGACACTGCCGCCTGGGTCCCGGACACCACTTTCAACACTTCCCTGGCGTCAGACACTGCCGCCTGGGTCCCGGACACCATTTTCAGCACTTCCTTGGGGTCAGACACTGCCGCCCGGGTCCCGGACACCACTTTCAGCACTTCCCTGGGGTCAGACACTGCCGCCTGGGTCCCGGACACCATTTTCAACACTTCCCTGGGGTCAGACACTGCCGCCCGGGTCCCGGACACCACTTTCAGCACTTCCTTGGGGTCAGACACTGCCGCCTGGTTCCCGGACACCACTTTCAACACTTCCCTGGGGTCAGACACTGCCGCCTGGGTCCCGGACACCATTTTCAGCACTTCCTTGGGGTCAGACACTGCCGCCTGGGTCCCGGACACCATTTTCAGCACTTCCTTGGGGTCAGACACTGCCGCCCGGGTCCCGGACACCACTTTCAGCACTTCCTTGGGGTCAGACACTGCCGCCTGGGTCCCGGACACCATTTTCAACACTTCCCTGGGGTCAGACACTGCCGCCCGGGTCCCGGACACCACTTTCAGCACTTCCTTGGGGTCAGACACTGCCGCCTGGTTCCCGGACACCACTTTCAACACTTCCCTGTGGTCAGACACTGCCGCCTGGGTCCCGGACACCATTTTCAGCACTTCCTTGGGGTCAGACACTGCCGCCTGGGTCCCGGACACCATTTTCAGCACTTCCTTGGGGTCAGACACTGCCGCCTGGGTCCCGGACACCACTTTCAACACTTCCCTGGCGTCAGACACTGCCGCCTGGGTCCCGGACACCATTTTCAGCACTTCCTTGGGGTCAGACACTGCCGCCCGGGTCCCGGACACCACTTTCAGCACTTCCCTGGGGTCAGACACTGCCGCCTGGGTCCCGGACACCATTTTCAACACTTCCCTGGGGTCAGACACTGCCGCCCGGGTCCCGGACACCACTTTCAGCACTTCCTTGGGGTCAGACACTGCCGCCTGGTTCCCGGACACCACTTTCAACACTTCCCTGGGGTCAGACACTGCCGCCTGGGTCCCGGACACCATTTTCAGCACTTCCTTGGGGTCAGACACTGCCGCCCGGGTCCCGGACACCATTTTCAGCACTTCCCTGGGGTCAGACACTGCCGCCTGGGTCCCGGACACCATTTTCAGCACTTCCCTGGGGTCAGACACTGCCGCCTGGTTCCCGGACACCACTTTCAACACTTCCCTGGGGTCAGACACTGCCGCTTGGGTCCCGGACACCATTTTCAGCACTTCCTTGGGGTCAGACACTGCCGCCCGGGTCCCGGACACCATTTTCAGCACTTCCCTGGGGTCAGACACTGCCGCCTGGGTCCCGGACACCATTTTCAGCACTTCCCTGGGGTCAGACACTGCCGCCTGGTTCCCGGACACCACTTTCAACACTTCCCTGGGGTCAGACACTGCCGCCTGGGTCCCGGACACCATTTTCAGCACTTCCTTGGGGTCAGACACTGCCGCCCGGGTCCCGGACACCATTTTCAGCACTTCCCTGGGGTCAGACACTGCCGCCTGGGTCCCGGACACCATTTTCAGCACTTCCTTGGGGTCAGACACTGCCGCCCGGGTCCCGGACACCATTTTCAGCACTTCCCTGGGGTCAGACACTGCCGCCTGGGTCCCGGACACCATTTTCAGCACTTCCTTGGGGTCAGACACTGCCGCCTGGTTCCCGGACACCACTTTCAACACTTCCCTGGGGTCAGACACTGCCGCTTGGGTCCCGGACACCATTTTCAGCACTTCCTTGGGGTCAGACACTGCCGCCCGGGTCCCGGACACCATTTTCAGTACTTCCCTGGGGTCAGACACTGCCGCCCGGGTCCCGGACACCACTTTCAACACTTCCCTGGGGTCAGACACTGCCGCCTGGGTCCCGGACACCACTTTCAGCACTTCCTTGGGGTCAGACACTGCCGCCTGGGTCCCGGACACCACTTTCAACACTTCCCTGGGGTCAGACACTGCCGCCTGGGTCCCGGACACCATTTTCAGCACTTCCTTGGGGTCAGACACTGCCGCCCGGGTCCCGGACACCACTTTCAGCACTTCCCTGGGGTCAGACACTGCCGCCTGGGTCCCGGACACCATTTTCAGCACTTCCCTGGGGTCAGACACTGCCGCCTGGGTCCCGGACACCACTTTCAACACTTCCCTGGGGTCAGACACTGCCGCCTGGGTCCCGGACACCACTTTCAACACTTCCCTGGGGTCAGACACTGCCGCTTGGGTCCCGGACACCATTTTCAGCACTTCCTTGGGGTCAGACACTGCCGCCCGGGTCCCGGACACCATTTTCAGCACTTCCCTGGGGTCAGACACTGCCGCCTGGGTCCCGGACACCATTTTCAGCACTTCCTTGGGGTCAGACACTGCCGCCCGGGTCCCGGACACCACTTTCAGCACTTCCCTGGGGTCAGACACTGCCGCCTGGGTCCCGGACACCATTTTCAGCACTTCCCTGGGGTCAGACACTGCCGCCTGGGTCCCGGACACCACTTTCAGCACTTCCTTGGGGTCAGACACTGCCGCCTGGGTCCCGGACACCACTTTCAACACTTCCCTGGGGTCAGACACTGCCGCCTGGGTCCCGGACACCACTTTCAGCACTTCCTTGGGGTCAGACACTGCCGCCTGGGTCCCGGACACCACTTTCAACACTTCCCTGGGGTCAGACACTGCCGCCTGGGTCCCGGACACCATTTTCAGCACTTCCTTGGGGTCAGACACTGCCGCCCGGGTCCCGGACACCACTTTCAGCACTTCCCTGGGGTCAGACACTGCCGCCCGGGTCCCGGACACCACTTTCAACACTTCCCTGGGGTCAGACACTGCCGCCTGGGTCCCGGACACCACTTTCAACACTTCCTTGGGGTCAGACACTGCCGCCCGGGTCCCGGACACCACTTTCAACACTTCCCTGGGGTCAGACACTGCCGCCTGGGTCCCGGACACCACTTTCAGCACTTCCTTGGGGTCAGACACTGCCGCCTGGGTCCCGGACACCACTTTCAACACTTCCCTGGGGTCAGACACTGCCGCCTGGGACCCGGACACCATTTTCAGCACTTCCTTGGGGTCAGACACTGCCGCCCGGGTCCCGGACACCACTTTCAGCACTTCCCTGGGGTCAGACACTGCCGCCTGGGTCCCGGACACCACTTTCAGCACTTCCTTGCGGTCAGACACTGCCGCCTGGGTCCCGGACACCACTTTCAGCACTTCCTTGCGGTCAGACACTGCCGCCTGGGTCCCGGACACCATTTTCAGCACTTCCTTGGGGTCAGACACTGCCGCCTGGGTCCCGGACACCACTTTCAGCACTTCCTTGCGGTCAGACACTGCCGCCCGGGTTCCGGACAGCATTTTCAGCACTTCCCTGGGGTCAGACACTGCCGCCTGGGTCCCGGACACCACTTTCAACACTTCCCTGGGGTCAGACACTGCCGCCTGGGTCCCGGACACCACTTTCAACACTTCCTTGGGGTCAGACACTGCCGCCCGGGTCCCGGACACCACTTTCAACACTTCCCTGGGGTCAGACACTGCCGCCTGGGTCCCGGACACCATTTTCAGCACTTCCTTGGGGTCAGACACTGCCGCCCGGGTCCCGGACACCACTTTCAACACTTCCCTGGGGTCAGACACTGCCGCCCGGGTCCCGGACACCATTTTCAGCACTTCCCTGGGGTCAGACACTGCCGCCTGGGTCCCGGACACCACTTTCAACACTTCCCTGGGGTCAGACACTGCCGCCTGGGTCCCGGACACCACTTTCAGCACTTCCTTGGGGTCAGACACTGCCGCCTGGGTCCCGGACACCACTTTCAACACTTCCCTGGGGTCAGACACTGCCGCCCGGGTCCCGGACACCACTTTCAACACTTCCCTGGGGTCAGACACTGCCGCCTGGGTCCCGGACACCATTTTCAGCACTTCCTTGGGGTCAGACACTGCCGCCCGGGTCCCGGACACCATTTTCAGCACTTCCCTGGGGTCAGACACTGCCACCTGGGTCCCGGACACCACTTTCAACACTTCCCTGGGGTCAGACACTGCCGCCTGGTTCCCGGACACCACTTTCAACACTTCCCTGGGGTCAGACACTGCCGCCTGGGTCCCGGACACCACTTTCAGCACTTCATTGCGGTCAGACACTGCCGCCTGGGTCCCGGACACCACTTTCAACACTTCCTTGGGGTCAGACACTGCCGCCCGGGTCCCGGACACCACTTTCAACACTTCCCTGGGGTCAGACACTGCCGCCTGGGTCCCGGACACCACTTTCAGCACTTCATTGCGGTCAGACACTGCCGCCTGGGTCCCGGACACCACTTTCAACACTTCCCTGGGGTCAGACACTGCCGCCTGGGTCCCGGACACCATTTTCAGCACTTCCTTGGGGTCAGACACTGCCGCCCGGGTTCCGGACAGCATTTTCAGCACTTCCCTGGGGTCAGACACTGCCGCCTGGGTCCCGGACACCACTTTCAACACTTCCCTGGGGTCAGACACTGCCGCCTGGGTCCCGGACACCACTTTCAACACTTCCTTGGGGTCAGACACTGCCGCCCGGGTCCCGGACACCACTTTCAACACTTCCCTGGGGTCAGACACTGCCGCCTGGGTCCCGGACACCATTTTCAGCACTTCCTTGGGGTCAGACACTGCCGCCCGGGTCCCGGACACCACTTTCCACACTTCCCTGGGGTCAGACACTGCCGCCCGGGTCCCGGACACCATTTTCAGCACTTCCCTGGGGTCAGACACTGCCGCCTGGGTCCCGGACACCACTTTCAACACTTCCCTGGGGTCAGACACTGCCGCCTGGGTCCCGGACACCACTTTCAGCACTTCCTTGGGGTCAGACACTGCCGCCTGGGTCCCGGACACCACTTTCAACACTTCCCTGGGGTCAGACACTGCCGCCTGGGTCCCGGACACCATTTTCAGCACTTCCTTGGGGTCAGACACTGCCGCCCGGGTCCCGGACACCATTTTCAGCACTTCCCTGGGGTCAGACACTGCCGCCTGGGTCCCGGACACCACTTTCAACACTTCCCTGGGGTCAGACACTGCCGCCTGGGTCCCGGACACCATTTTCAGCACTTCCTTGGGGTCAGACACTGCCGCCCGGGTCCCGGACACCACTTTCAGCACTTCCCTGGGGTCAGACACTGCCGCCTGGGTCCCGGACACCATTTTCAGCACTTCCTTGGGGTCAGACACTGCCGCCTGGGTCCCGGACACCACTTTCAACACTTCCCTGGGGTCAGACACTGCCGCCTGGGTCCCGGACACCATTTTCAGCACTTCCTTGGGGTCAGACACTGCCGCCCGGGTCCCGGACACCATTTTCAGCACTTCCCTGGGGTCAGACACAGCCGCCTGGGTCCCGGACACCACTTTCAACACTTCCCTGGGGTCAGACACTGCCGCCTGGGTCCCGGACACCATTTTCAGCACTTCCTTGGGGTCAGACACTGCCGCCCGGGTCCCGGACACCACTTTCAGCACTTCCCTGGGGTCAGACACTGCCGCCTGGGTCCCGGACACCATTTTCAGCACTTCCTTGGGGTCAGACACTGCCGCCTGGGTCCCGGACACCACTTTCAACACTTCCCTGGGGTCAGACACTGCCGCCTGGGTCCCGGACACCACTTTCAACACTTCCCTGGGGTCAGACACTGCCGCCTGGGTCCCGGACACCATTTTCAGCACTTCCTTGGGGTCAGACACTGCCGCCCGGGTCCCGGACACCACTTTCAGCACTTCCCTGGGGTCAGACACTGCCGCCTGGGTCCCGGACACCATTTTCAGCACTTCCTTGGGGTCAGACACTGCCGCCTGGGTCCCGGACACCACTTTCAACACTTCCCTGGGGTCAGACACTGCCGCCTGGGTCCCGGACACCACTTTCAACACTTCCCTGGGGTCAGACACTGCCGCCTGGGTCCCGGACACCATTTTCAGCACTTCCCTGGGGTCAGACACTGCCGCCTGGGTCCCGGACACCACTTTCAGCACTTCCTTGCGGTCAGACACTGCCGCCTGGGTCCCGGACACCACTTTCAACACTTCCCTGGGGTCAGACACTGCCGCCTGGGTCCCGGACACCATTTTCAGCACTTCCTTGGGGTCAGACACTGCCGCCCGGGTTCCGGACACCATTTTCAGCACTTCCCTGGGGTCAGACACTGCCGCCTGGGTCCCGGACACCACTTTCAACACTTCCCTGGGGTCAGACACTGCCGCCTGGGTCCCGGACACCACTTTCAGCACTTCCTTGCGGTCAGACACTGCCGCCTGGGTCCCGGACACCACTTTCAACACTTCCCTGGGGTCAGACACTGCCGCCTGGGTCCCGGACACCATTTTCAGCACTTCCTTGGGGTCAGACACTGCCGCCCGGGTTCCGGACACCATTTTCAGCACTTCCCTGGGGTCAGACACTGCCGCCTGGGTCCCGGACACCACTTTCAACACTTCCCTGGGGTCAGACACTGCCGCCTGGGTCCCGGACACCACTTTCAACACTTCCTTGGGGTCAGACACTGCCGCCCGGGTCCCGGACACCACTTTCAACACTTCCCTGGGGTCAGACACTGCCGCCTTGGTCCCGGACACCACTTTCAACACTTCCCTGGGGTCAGACACTGCCGCCGGGGTCCCGGACACCATTTTCAGCACTTCCTTGGGGTCAGACACTGCCGCCCGGGTCCCGGACACCATTTTCAGCACTTCCCTGGGGTCAGACACTGCCGCCTGGGTCCCGGACACCACTTTCAACACTTCCCTGGGGTCAGACACTGCCGCCTGGGTCCCGGACACCACTTTCAACACTTCCCTGGGGTCAGACACTGCCGCTTGGGTCCCGGACACCATTTTCAGCACTTCCTTGGGGTCAGACACTGCCGCCCGGGTCCCGGACACCATTTTCAGCACTTCCCTGGGGTCAGACACTGCCGCCTGGGTCCCGGACACCATTTTCAGCACTTCCTTGGGGTCAGACACTGCCGCCCGGGTCCCGGACACCACTTTCAGCACTTCCTTGGGGTCAGACACTGCCGCCTGGGTCCCGGACACCACTTTCAACACTTCCCTGGGGTCAGACACTGCCGCCTGGGTCCCGGACACCACTTTCAACACTTCCCTGGGGTCAGACACTGCCGCTTGGGTGCCGGACACCATTTTCAGCACTTCCTTGGGGTCAGACACTGCCGCCCGGGTCCCGGACACCATTTTCAGCACTTCCCTGGGGTCAGACACTGCCGCCTGGGTCCCGGACACCACTTTCAGCACTTCCTTGGGGTCAGACACTGCCGCCTGGGTCCCGGACACCACTTTCAACACTTCCCTGGGGTCAGACACTGCCACCTGGGTCCCGGACACCACTTTCAGCACTTCCTTGGGGTCAGACACTGCCGCCTGGGTCCCGGACACCACTTTCAACACTTCCCTGGGGTCAGACACTGCCGCCTGGGTCCCGGACACCATTTTCAGCACTTCCTTGGGGTCAGACACTGCCGCCCGGGTCCCGGACACCATTTTCAGCACTTCCCTGGGGTCAGACACTGCCGCCTGGGTCCCGGACACCACTTTCAACACTTCCCTGGGGTCAGACACTGCCGCCTGGGTCCCGGACACCACTTTCAACACTTCCTTGGGGTCAGACACTGCCGCCCGGGTCCCGGACACCACTTTCAACACTTCCCTGGGGTCAGACACTGCCGCCTGGGTCCCGGACACCATTTTCAGCACTTCCCTGGGGTCAGACACTGCTGCCTGGGTCCCGGACACCACTTTCAACACTTCCCTGGGGTCAGACACTGCCGCCTGGGTCCCGGACACCACTTTCAACACTTCCTTGGGGTCAGACACTGCCGCCCGGGTCCCGGACACCACTTTCAACACTTCCCTGGGGTCAGACACTGCCGCCCGGGTTCCGGACACCATTTTCAGCACTTCCCTGGGGTCAGACACTGCCGCCTGGGTCCCGGACACCACTTTCAACACTTCCCTGGGGTCAGACACTGCCGCCTGGGTCCCGGACACCACTTTGAACACTTCCTTGGGGTCAGACACTGCCGCCCGGGTCCCGGACACCACTTTCAACACTTCCCTGGGGTCAGACACTGCCGCCTGGGTCCCGGACACCATTTTCAGCACTTCCTTGGGGTCAGACACTGCCGCCTGGGTCCCGGACACCACTTTCAGCACTTCCCTGGGGTCAGACACTGCCGCGTGGGTCCCGGACACCATTTTCAGCACTTCCTTGGGGTCAGACACTGCCGCCTGGGTCCCGGACACCACTTTCAACACTTCCCTGGGGTCAGACACTGCCGCCTGGGTCCCGGACACCACTTTCAACACTTCCCTGGGGTCAGACACTGCCGCCTGGGTCCCGGACACCATTTTCAGCACTTCCTTGGGGTCAGACACTGCCGCCCGGGTCCCGGACACCACTTTCAGCACTTCCCTGGGGTCAGACACTGCCGCCTGGGTCCCGGACACCACTTTCAACACTTCCCTGGGGTCAGACACTGCCGCCTGGGTCCCGGACACCATTTTCAGCACTTCCCTGGGGTCAGACACTGCCGCCTGGGTCCCGGACACCACTTTCAACACTTCCCTGGGGTCAGACACTGCCGCCTGGGTCCCGGACACCATTTTCAGCACTTCCTTGGGGTCAGACACTGCCGCCCGGGTTCCGGACACCATTTTCAGCACTTCCCTGGGGTCAGACACTGCCGCCTGGGTCCCGGACACCACTTTCAACACTTCCCTGGGGTCAGACACTGCCGCCTGGGTCCCGGACACCACTTTCAACACTTCCTTGGGGTCAGACACTGCCGCCCGGGTCCCGGACACCACTTTCAACACTTCCCTGGGGTCAGACACTGCCGCCTGGGTCCCGGACACCATTTTCAGCACTTCCTTGGGGTCAGACACTGCCGCCCGGGTCCCGGACACCACTTTCAGCACTTCCCTGGGGTCAGACACTGCCGCCTGGGTCCCGGACACCATTTTCAGCACTTCCTTGGGGTCAGACACTGCCGCCTGGGTCCCGGACACCACTTTCAACACTTCCCTGGGGTCAGACACTGCCGCCTGGGTCCCGGACACCACTTTCAACACTTCCCTGGGGTCAGACACTGCCGCCTGGGTCCCGGACACCATTTTCAGCACTTCCTTGGGGTCAGACACTGCCGCCCGGGTCCCGGACACCACTTTCAGCACTTCCCTGGGGTCAGACACTGCCGCCTGGGTCCCGGACACCATTTTCAGCACTTCCCTGGGGTCAGACACTACCGCCTGGGTCCCGGACACCACTTTCAACACTTCCCTGGGGTCAGACACTGCCGCCTGGGTCCCGGACACCATTTTCAGCACTTCCTTGGGGTCAGACACTGCCGCCTGGGTCCCGGACACCACTTTCAACACTTCCCTGGGGTCAGACACTGCCGCCTGGGTCCCGGACACCATTTTCAGCACTTCCCTGGGGTCAGACACTACCGCCTGGGTCCCGGACACCACTTTCAACACTTCCCTGGGGTCAGACACTGCCGCCTGGGTCCCGGACACCATTTTCAGCACTTCCTTGGGGTCAGACACTGCCGCCTGGGTCCCGGACACCACTTTCAACACTTCCCTGGGGTCAGACACTGCCGCCTGGGTCCCGGACACCACTTTCAACACTTCCCTGGGGTCAGACACTGCCGCCTGGGTCCCGGACACCATTTTCAGCACTTCCCTGGGGTCAGACACTGCCGCCTGGGTCCCGGACACCACTTTCAACACTTCCCTGGGGTCAGACACTGCCGCCTGGGTCCCGGACACCACCTTCAACACTTCCTTGGGGGCAGACACTGCCGCCCGGGTCCCGGACACCACTTTCAACACTTCCCTGGGGTCAGACAGTGCCGCCTGGGTCCCGGACACCATTTTCAGCACTTCCTTGGGGTCAGACACTGCCGCCCGGGTCCCGGACACCATTTTCAGCACTTCCCTGGGGTCAGACACTGCCGCCTGGGTCCCGGACACCACTTTCAACACTTCCCTGGGGTCAGACACTGCCGCCTGGGTCCCGGACACCACTTTCAACACTTCCCTGGGGTCAGACACTGCCGCCTGGGTCCCGGACACCATTTTCAGCACTTCCTTGGGGTCAGACACTGCCGCCCGGGTCCCGGACACCATTTTCAGCACTTCCCTGGGGTCAGACACTGCCGCCTGGGTCCCGGACACCACTTTCAACACTTCCCCGGGGTCAGACACTGCCGCCTGGGTCCCGGACACCATTTTCAGCACTTCCTTGGGGTCAGACACTGCCGCCCGGGTCCCGGACACCACTTTCAGCACTTCCCTGGGGTCAGACACTGCCGCCTGGGTCCCGGACACCATTTTCAGCACTTCCTTGGGGTCAGACACTGCCGCCTGGGTCCCGGACACCACTTTCAACACTTCCCTGGGGTCAGACACTGCCGCCTGGGTCCCGGACACCATTTTCAGCACTTCCTTGGGGTCAGACACTGCCGCCCGGGTCCCGGACACCATTTTCAGCACTTCCCTGGGGTCAGACACTGCCGCCTGGGTCCCGGACACCACTTTCAGCACTTCCTTGCGGTCAGACACTGCCGCCCGGGTCCCGGACACCACTTTCAACACTTCCCTGGGGTCAGACACTGCCGCCTGGGTCCCGGACACCATCTTCAGCACTTCCTTGGGGTCAGACACTGCCGCCCGGGTCCCGGACACCATTTTCAGCACTTCCCTGGGGTCAGACACTGCCGCCTGGGTCCCGGACACCATTTTCAGCACTTCCTTGGGGTCAGACACTGCCGCCCGGGTCCCGGACACCACTTTCAGCACTTCCCTGGGGTCAGACACTGCCGCCTGGGTCCCGGACACCATTTTCAGCACTTCCTTGGGGTCAGACACTGCCGCCTGGGTCCCGGACACCACTTTCAACACTTCCCTGGGGTCAGACACTGCCGCCTGGGTCCCGGACACCATTTTCAGCACTTCCTTGGGGTCAGACACTGCCGCCCGGGTCCCGGACACCACTTTCAGCACTTCCCTGGGGTCAGACACTGCCGCCTGGGTCCCGGACACCACTTTCAGCACTTCCTTGGGGTCAGACACTGCCGCCTGGGTCCCGGACACCACTTTCAACACTTCCCTGGGGTCAGACACTGCCGCCTGGGTCCCGGACACCATTTTCAGCACTTCCTTGGGGTCAGACACTGCCGCCCGGGTCCCGGACACCACTTTCAGCACTTCCCTGGGGTCAGACACTGCCGCCTGGGTCCCGGACACCATTTTCAGCACTTCCCTGGGGTCAGACACTGCCGCCTGGGTCCCGGACACCACTTTCAGCACTTCCTTGCGGTCAGACACTGCCGCCTGGGTCCCGGACACCACTTTCAACACTTCCCTGGGGTCAGACACTGCCGCCTGGGTCCCGGACACCATTTTCAGCACTTCCTTGGGGTCAGACACTGCCGCCCGGGTTCCGGACAGCATTTTCAGCACTTCCCTGGGGTCAGACACTGCCGCCTGGGTCCCGGACACCACTTTCAACACTTCCCTGGGGTCAGACACTGCCGCCTGGGTCCCGGACACCACTTTCAACACTTCCTTGGGGTCAGACACTGCCGCCCGGGTCCCGGACACCACTTTCAACACTTCCCTGGGGTCAGACACTGCCGCCCGGGTTCCGGACACCATTTTCAGCACTTCCCTGGGGTCAGACACTGCCGCCTGGGTCCCGGACACCACTTTCAACACTTCCCTGGGGTCAGACACTGCCGCCTGGGTCCCGGACACCACTTTGAACACTTCCTTGGGGTCAGACACTGCCGCCCGGGTCCCGGACACCACTTTCAACACTTCCCTGGGGTCAGACACTGCCGCCTGGGTCCCGGACACCATTTTCAGCAGTTCCTTGGGGTCAGACACTGCCGCCTGGGTCCCGGACACCACTTTCAGCACTTCCCTGGGGTCAGACACTGCCGCGTGGGTCCCGGACACCATTTTCAGCACTTCCTTGGGGTCAGACACTGCCGCCTGGGTCCCGGACACCACTTTCAACACTTCCCTGGGGTCAGACACTGCCGCCTGGGTCCCGGACACCACTTTCAACACTTCCCTGGGGTCAGACACTGCCGCCTGGGTCCCGGACACCATTTTCAGCACTTCCTTGGGGTCAGACACTGCCGCCCGGGTCCCGGACACCACTTTCAGCACTTCCCTGGGGTCAGACACTGCCGCCTGGGTCCCGGACACCACTTTCAACACTTCCCTGGGGTCAGACACTGCCGCCTGGGTCCCGGACACCATTTTCAGCACTTCCCTGGGGTCAGACACTGCCGCCTGGGTCCCGGACACCACTTTCAACACTTCCCTGGGGTCAGACACTGCCGCCTGGGTCCCGGACACCATTTTCAGCACTTCCTTGGGGTCAGACACTGCCGCCCGGGTTCCGGACACCATTTTCAGCACTTCCCTGGGGTCAGACACTGCCGCCTGGGTCCCGGACACCACTTTCAACACTTCCCTGGGGTCAGACACTGCCGCCTGGGTCCCGGACACCACTTTCAACACTTCCTTGGGGTCAGACACTGCCGCCCGGGTCCCGGACACCACTTTCAACACTTCCCTGGGGTCAGACACTGCCGCCTGGGTCCCGGACACCATTTTCAGCACTTCCTTGGGGTCAGACACTGCCGCCCGGGTCCCGGACACCACTTTCAGCACTTCCCTGGGGTCAGACACTGCCGCCTGGGTCCCGGACACCATTTTCAGCACTTCCCTGGGGTCAGACACTGCCGCCTGGGTCCCGGACACCACTTTCAGCACTTCCTTGCGGTCAGACACTGCCGCCTGGGTCCCGGACACCACTTTCAACACTTCCCTGGGGTCAGACACTGCCGCCTGGGTCCCGGACACCATTTTCAGCACTTCCTTGGGGTCAGACACTGCCGCCCGGGTTCCGGACAGCATTTTCAGCACTTCCCTGGGGTCAGACACTGCCGCCTGGGTCCCGGACACCACTTTCAACACTTCCCTGGGGTCAGACACTGCCGCCTGGGTCCCGGACACCACTTTCAACACTTCCTTGGGGTCAGACACTGCCGCCCGGGTCCCGGACACCACTTTCAACACTTCCCTGGGGTCAGACACTGCCGCCCGGGTTCCGGACACCATTTTCAGCACTTCCCTGGGGTCAGACACTGCCGCCTGGGTCCCGGACACCACTTTCAACACTTCCCTGGGGTCAGACACTGCCGCCTGGGTCCCGGACACCACTTTGAACACTTCCTTGGGGTCAGACACTGCCGCCCGGGTCCCGGACACCACTTTCAACACTTCCCTGGGGTCAGACACTGCCGCCTGGGTCCCGGACACCATTTTCAGCACTTCCTTGGGGTCAGACACTGCCGCCTGGGTCCCGGACACCACTTTCAGCACTTCCCTGGGGTCAGACACTGCCGCGTGGGTCCCGGACACCATTTTCAGCACTTCCTTGGGGTCAGACACTGCCGCCTGGGTCCCGGACACCACTTTCAACACTTCCCTGGGGTCAGACACTGCCGCCTGGGTCCCGGACACCACTTTCAACACTTCCCTGGGGTCAGACACTGCCGCCTGGGTCCCGGACACCATTTTCAGCACTTCCTTGGGGTCAGACACTGCCGCCCGGGTCCCGGACACCACTTTCAGCACTTCCCTGGGGTCAGACACTGCCGCCTGGGTCCCGGACACCACTTTCAACACTTCCCTGGGGTCAGACACTGCCGCCTGGGTCCCGGACACCATTTTCAGCACTTCCCTGGGGTCAGACACTGCCGCCTGGGTCCCGGACACCACTTTCAACACTTCCCTGGGGTCAGACACTGCCGCCTGGGTCCCGGACACCATTTTCAGCACTTCCTTGGGGTCAGACACTGCCGCCCGGGTTCCGGACACCATTTTCAGCACTTCCCTGGGGTCAGACACTGCCGCCTGGGTCCCGGACACCACTTTCAACACTTCCCTGGGGTCAGACACTGCCGCCTGGGTCCCGGACACCACTTTCAACACTTCCTTGGGGTCAGACACTGCCGCCCGGGTCCCGGACACCACTTTCAACACTTCCCTGGGGTCAGACACTGCCGCCTGGGTCCCGGACACCATTTTCAGCACTTCCTTGGGGTCAGACACTGCCGCCCGGGTCCCGGACACCACTTTCAGCACTTCCCTGGGGTCAGACACTGCCGCCTGGGTCCCGGACACCATTTTCAGCACTTCCTTGGGGTCAGACACTGCCGCCTGGGTCCCGGACACCACTTTCAACACTTCCCTGGGGGAATCATACCTTGGCCGGCTATCGCAGACAGGGGGCACACACACGTCGACTCGGCTATAGTTCTCCTGGTGGTGTGTGTGCGCAACGACAAGAATGGCAAAGGCAATGGGTAGTGGGGGTGTTGATGGGAAGGAGGAAGGGGGACTTCCGGTTCAGCTTTTCCTCACTTGCAACGCGAAGGGGTTAAGAGATCCCGCGACAACCGCCAATTCAGGCTGTTGAGGCGAGGTCCGGGGGATGGAGGGTGGGACAATAAAAGAAAGCGGACAAGACGAAGAGTGTTGGCCGCGGGGAGATTACCCTGATGAAGGGGGTGTTGTGTGGTGTGGTGTTAAAGTTATATACAAAGTGTCCCGGGAAGGTGCATGGGCACAACATGGGGGGAGAGAGAGGGGAAAGGCAACAGGATTGGGGTTGTGGGGTGTCAGGGGTGATGAGGGGGATGGGGGTGTCTGCTGCCAATGGCCTTGGGTCATATTCCCTCAGTAAACTGTGAGAATCATACCTTGGCCGGCTATCGCAGACAGGGGGCACACACACGTCGACTCGGCTATAGTTCTCCTGGTGGTGTGTGTGCGCAACGACAAGAATGGCAAAGGCAATGGGTAGTGGGGGTGTTGATGGGAAGGAGGAAGGGGGACTTCCGGTTCAGCTTTTCCTCACTTGCAACGCGAAGGGGTTAAGAGATCCCGCGACAACCGCCAATTCAGGCTGTTGAGGCGAGGTCTCCGCCTGCCCCACCGCGAGTGAAGAAGCGCCGCACCGCAAGTGAAACCTGGTCCCGGGTTTCGGGAGAAGAAATGCAAGAGGGGGGGATACGGGAAGGGAGATCTGCCGGATTGGCAGAGGTGTGGACGTATCCAACGGAAAAAGACAAAACCTGGAGGGCTGTGAGGTATTCTACCGCCTCCAGGACGGACTTGTTAATAAGATGGCAGGCGGCACACAGCCGCTTGCGCACAACAGCTGCCACGGTCGTATTGTCGACCCAGATCTCTACAGCCCCCCCGCACACAGACCGGGGAAGGGCTCGCACTGTTTTGTTGAGGGCCATCGCCTCGAGAATGTTAATGTGCAGCTGGGACTCGGCTGCGGTCCACGAGTCACCAATGACCTGCATTTCTTGTGTAAAGGAATCTATTAAGACGCCACCCCAGCCCTTGAGGGAGGCGTCAACAAAGCAAGTAAAAGACGGGGGTGTGGACTGAATAACTCTTCTGTGGGGGGGAACACGCGCAACCCCCACACACACACACCACTGCCGCAACTCCCGGCAGACCGATGGGGGGATCCGCACAGGGTCAGGCGGCCGAAGGACCGCCCGGTTCAAAAAATTAGTCACCCGGCGGAGGAACTTGATCCCAAACCAGAACCTCCCCGGGGACACTCCCGAAATGGCGCTGGCGTGGAGCAACCTTCCACCCAGCGACTCCAGCTCACCAGCCGTCACCCTCTGCCAGTCCACGCTGTCCAGCTTCGCCATCAGCCTGTCCGACGGAGACACGGTCTGGGCAGCATGGTCGAATGCCACCCCGAGAAACTCGTAGACCGTCGCCGTGTCCACCGAGTCAGACGGCTTCCATGTCGCAGCGCACGCCGCAGCCACCTTGTCCATCTGCCGCGTCGCCATTTCGACACTGGTGCGGGGGCCGGTCAGACGCACGTTGTCGATCCAGACGTCGACCCCCACCTCAGGCGCAGTGCAGAACTCCTGGCGGACGTAGTCCCGGTGCCCACCCACAACAGCAGCCAAAGTGTGCATCAGCTCGGGCGCACAACAGTGGCCCATGGGCAACCTCAGCAGCTCATACCAGTCCCCCGACTCGTCAGCGAAGCGGAAGAACCTCCGTGCAGGCGCAGGGATGGGGATCTGATAAAACCCGCACTTGAAATCCCGCGCCGACCCACACTCCGCAAACACCGCGTCGAGGTACCCCGAGATGTGCCCCAGGGGGACGTGTGCCGTGTAGGACTCCTCCAGATCGTCGTTTGCCTGCTTGGTCCAGAGGATGAACCTCTGCCGCAACCCCGACGGCTTCTCCTCCATCACAGTGAAGGGCACGCACAGGGAGGGGCCCGGGCCCGACGCAGGCCCAGCCACTCCGTTCTCCACCAGCAGCTCCGCATGCTTCTGTTGTAGATGCGAGGGGCGGGAGCGCCCCTCAGAGGGAGAAGGAGTAAAAGTGCCCGGCGGGGGCGCATCAGGGAACGTCAGCCGCCACACCTCGTCGAACCTGCGCCTCACAGTGGCGGTCATCCTCGCCCGCAGCGCCTCGACGTCCATCTCCGCCACAGAAGACACATGCAGGGGCGCACGGCGCTCCTCCTCCGTCGCCGGCAGCCTCGACTGGTGCGCACGCCGCGTCATCGAGTGCAGCCCCCGCTGCTTGCGGCAAAAGGACTCAGGGTCGGCCATCACAGATGCCGTGTCACCTCCTGCGTCCGCAGCGCCCTCGCCATCTCCGTGGGGCACCCCCCGTAGCGGATGGTGGTGCTGGAGAGGCCGCTCTCGCCGTGGTGCTTCGCGAGGCGGCCCACCAGCATCTCCGACAGATCCGCTCCCGACCCGATGAGCCCGAAGAGGAAGGTGAGTGCCCCGCGCTTCACGCTGTGGCCCGAGTAGTCCTCCATCTCCGGTGTAGCCCGCCACATCGCCGTCACATCTGCCGTCGAAACCGCCGTCAGCCGCTCGAAGGGGCGCAGGCGCGTCACCAGCTCCGCGATGAGGGGGGTCAGGTCCCCGCATATCACCGTCCACTTGGAGGGGGTGAACGGGTTGGCCCGGCGGCCCTTCGGGGAGGTGTGCCAGTCTATTATCACCTCCCCGGGCTGCACTGCGATGTACTGCTCCGAGGAGAGGGAGCACACCTCCCCCCACCGGCTGGCGGTCTTCCACGCCGTCAGCGCCGCCAGCTGGAGGTGCGGCTGCTGCTGCAACGCCCACGCCACGAGCACCCCCTTCGGCATCGGCGTCGCCTGCCGCTGCGGAATGGCCCCGCCGGCCGCCCGCAGCGCGCTTGCCAGGCTGAGGAGGGGCTGCTGGCCGAAGCCGAGGTGCCGCATTGTCCCGGAGAGCGCCTTTGCGTAGGCCAGCATCCCCTGAGGCGACACCCCTGTCGCCAGCACGAACAGCATGGCGGTGTCGGCGTCGACTTCTAGGCCGTGCTCGTTGGCCCATCGCACCAGCCTTGCCCACAGGAGCTGCCTCTGCGACGAAGTGCTTCTTGCCCACATCCCCGCCACCACGGCCTGCAGGCGCTCCACGGCCTCCCCGGGGGCGACCTCCACCTCTCCCGTGCGACGCGCCGCCACGCCCCCGACCCGAGCGGCCACGTGCCGCATCATCGCCCTCCCGAAGAGCGATGGTCTCCCGCTGGCGGCGCCGGATGCGCCTGAGGGCATTGCGGGCCCTGGCTGAGCGGGGTGGGGTCGAAGGGAAGTGGCGGGTGGAGGAGAAGTTGCTGAGGTGTTGTTGTTGTTGATGTTGTTGGTTGTTTTGTTGGTGACGTTGTTGATGATGTTGTGGGCGGGTGCAGGGGGGTGTGTTGGGCGGCGAGGGGCGGGGTGATGTAGAAGCGTGAGGGGGGGGTGGGTCTGAAGCCGGAAGGTGGGCAGTCACGCGCGCCCGCCCCCGGCCCTGCCGTTTCCCGGCGCCCTCGCCGGTGCCTTCGCCGCGATGCGCTGCTGGGGGGCCCGAGCAGCGGCGCGGGGGCGCGTGTGTTGTTGTTGTGTGTGGGGGGCGGCGGCCCCCGGCCCCACAGCCGCAGCCGCCCGCATCACCGGGTGGGAAGTGGGGTCCTCCTTCGCAAGGTGCCGCTCGATGGCGGCGCGCGGCACCCTGTCGCGCACGAACGCGACCTGCAGCAGCACCTGTCGCAGCAGGTGATTCCCCAGCTCCCGCTGGGGAGTGCGCCCCCAGCCAGACACGTACGCCGTGGCAAGAATCCACAGGCGCAACGCTGCGAACGCCTCATCCAGGATGCGGCCTCCAGGGAGGTGCGACGACCCCGACACCCAGCGGGTCTCCAGCTGTAGCACCAGATACGGTGCGTCGGACTCGATCAGCGAATCCCACTCCAGGACGTCGGCTGCGTCCGCGGGGTGTCGCTCCGACCCGGGGTACGGCATCCCGGCAGACATGGCCATGGGGGACGGCGGTGCTGGCGGAGACGGTGGCGGGTGAGCCCACTGCTGCTGCTGACGTTGCACATGGTCCTGGTGCTGCCGCAGGCGAGCATCCAGCTCCAGCCGGAAGGACCTCGTCTGCTCCTCCGCACGCTCGCGGAACTCCTGCGCCTGCTGCTCCAGCGAGCGTTGCATCGCTTCCTGCGACGCCGTCACCGCGCGGGTGGCGCACTCCGTCTGGTGGACAGACATCTCCACCAGACGGGAGTACTGCCACCCGTCCGCCGGCATCCTGTACAGGACGTCGGGCCCGCGGTGCTGCTCCGTGTCGGATACGTAATTGTACGCCTCGGACAAGCGCACTTCGTACCCCGCAGCGTTCCCCTCCTCGTCATGCGCCTGCGACAGGCGACCAGCGAACCGCCGAAACGGCTGGCTCCCGTCGACGGGTGCACAAGAGTACACCACGCAGGCGTCGACGAGAGCCGCCGCCTGGTCCCCGAGCATGCGGGCGGTCATGATCTCAGGGGCGGGAAGCCCCTGTCCTGCCGTCGCAGCCGGCGACGTCGCCCGCACCCTCGCCGTACCGACCGCTGATGGGGTGTACCCGTCGAGGTTGATGCAGTCCGGCGAGGGAGGTGGGAGAGACATGGTGTCGGGGTGGTGAGAGTGTAACAATAAAAGAAAGCGGACAAGACGAAGAGTGTTGGCCGCGGGGAGATTACCCTGATGAAGGGGGTGTTGTGTGGTGTGGTGTTAAAGTTATATACAAAGTGTCCCGGGAAGGTGCATGGGCACAACATGGGGGGAGAGAGAGGGGAAAGGCAACAGGATTGGGGTTGTGGGGTGTCAGGGGTGATGAGGGGGATGGGGGTGTCTGCTGCCAATGGCCTTGGGTCATATTCCCTCAGTAAACTGTGATCAGACACTGCCGCCTGGGTCCCGGACACCACTTTCAACACTTCCCTGGGGTCAGACACTGCCGCCTGGGTCCCGGACACCATTTTCAGCACTTCCTTGGGGTCAGACACTGCCGCCCGGGTCCCGGACACCACTTTCAGCACTTCCCTGGGGTCAGACACTGCCGCCTGGGTCCCGGACACCATTTTCAGCACTTCCTTGGGGTCAGACACTGCCGCCTGGGTCCCGGACACCACTTTCAACACTTCCCTGGGGTCAGACACTGCCGCCTGGGTCCCGGACACCATTTTCAGCACTTCCCTGGGGTCAGACACTACCGCCTGGGTCCCGGACACCACTTTCAACACTTCCCTGGGGTCAGACACTGCCGCCTGGGTCCCGGACACCATTTTCAGCACTTCCTTGGGGTCAGACACTACCGCCTGGGTCCCGGACACCACTTTCAACACTTCCCTGGGGTCAGACACTGCCGCCTGGGTCCCGGACACCACTTTCAACACTTCCCTGGGGTCAGACACTGCCGCCTGGGTCCCGGACACCATTTTCAGCACTTCCCTGGGGTCAGACACTGCCGCCTGGGTCCCGGACACCACTTTCAACACTTCCCTGGGGTCAGACACTGCCGCCTGGGTCCCGGACACCACCTTCAACACTTCCTTGGGGGCAGACACTGCCGCCCGGGTCCCGGACACCACTTTCAACACTTCCCTGGGGTCAGACAGTGCCGCCTGGGTCCCGGACACCATTTTCAGCACTTCCTTGGGGTCAGACACTGCCGCCCGGGTCCCGGACACCATTTTCAGCACTTCCCTGGGGTCAGACACTGCCGCCTGGGTCCCGGACACCACTTTCAACACTTCCCTGGGGTCAGACACTGCCGCCTGGGTCCCGGACACCACTTTCAACACTTCCCTGGGGTCAGACACTGCCGCCTGGGTCCCGGACACCATTTTCAGCACTTCCTTGGGGTCAGACACTGCCGCCCGGGTCCCGGACACCATTTTCAGCACTTCCCTGGGGTCAGACACTGCCGCCTGGGTCCCGGACACCACTTTCAACACTTCCCCGGGGTCAGACACTGCCGCCTGGGTCCCGGACACCATTTTCAGCACTTCCTTGGGGTCAGACACTGCCGCCCGGGTCCCGGACACCACTTTCAGCACTTCCCTGGGGTCAGACACTGCCGCCTGGGTCCCGGACACCATTTTCAGCACTTCCTTGGGGTCAGACACTGCCGCCTGGGTCCCGGACACCACTTTCAACACTTCCCTGGGGTCAGACACTGCCGCCTGGGTCCCGGACACCATTTTCAGCACTTCCTTGGGGTCAGACACTGCCGCCCGGGTCCCGGACACCATTTTCAGCACTTCCCTGGGGTCAGACACTGCCGCCTGGGTCCCGGACACCACTTTCAGCACTTCCTTGCGGTCAGACACTGCCGCCCGGGTCCCGGACACCACTTTCAACACTTCCCTGGGGTCAGACACTGCCGCCTGGGTCCCGGACACCATCTTCAGCACTTCCTTGGGGTCAGACACTGCCGCCCGGGTCCCGGACACCATTTTCAGCACTTCCCTGGGGTCAGACACTGCCGCCTGGGTCCCGGACACCATTTTCAGCACTTCCTTGGGGTCAGACACTGCCGCCCGGGTCCCGGACACCACTTTCAGCACTTCCCTGGGGTCAGACACTGCCGCCTGGGTCCCGGACACCATTTTCAGCACTTCCTTGGGGTCAGACACTGCCGCCTGGGTCCCGGACACCACTTTCAACACTTCCCTGGGGTCAGACACTGCCGCCTGGGTCCCGGACACCATTTTCAGCACTTCCTTGGGGTCAGACACTGCCGCCCGGGTCCCGGACACCACTTTCAGCACTTCCCTGGGGTCAGACACTGCCGCCTGGGTCCCGGACACCACTTTCAGCACTTCCTTGGGGTCAGACACTGCCGCCTGGGTCCCGGACACCACTTTCAACACTTCCCTGGGGTCAGACACTGCCGCCTGGGTCCCGGACACCATTTTCAGCACTTCCTTGGGGTCAGACACTGCCGCCCGGGTCCCGGACACCACTTTCAGCACTTCCCTGGGGTCAGACACTGCCGCCTGGGTCCCGGACACCATTTTCAGCACTTCCCTGTGGTCAGACACTGCCGCCTGGGTCCCGGACACCACTTTCAGCACTTCCTTGCGGTCAGACACTGCCGCCTGGGTCCCGGACACCACTTTCAACACTTCCCTGGGGTCAGACACTGCCGCCTGGGTCCCGGACACCATTTTCAGCACTTCCTTGGGGTCAGACACTGCCGCCCGGGTTCCGGACAGCATTTTCAGCACTTCCCTGGGGTCAGACACTGCCGCCTGGGTCCCGGACACCACTTTCAACACTTCCCTGGGGTCAGACACTGCCGCCTGGGTCCCGGACACCACTTTCAACACTTCCTTGGGGTCAGACACTGCCGCCCGGGTCCCGGACACCACTTTCAACACTTCCCTGGGGTCAGACACTGCCGCCTGGGTCCCGGACACCACTTTCAACACTTCCCTGGGGTCAGACACTGCCGCCTGGGTCCCGGACACCATTTTCAGCACTTCCTTGGGGTCAGACACTGCCGCCCGGGTCCCGGACACCATTTTCAGCACTTCCCTGGGGTCAGACACTGCCGCCTGGGTCCCGGACACCACTTTCAACACTTCCCCGGGGTCAGACACTGCCGCCTGGGTCCCGGACACCATTTTCAGCACTTCCTTGGGGTCAGACACTGCCGCCCGGGTCCCGGACACCACTTTCAGCACTTCCCTGGGGTCAGACACTGCCGCCTGGGTCCCGGACACCATTTTCAGCACTTCCTTGGGGTCAGACACTGCCGCCTGGGTCCCGGACACCACTTTCAACACTTCCCTGGGGTCAGACACTGCCGCCTGGGTCCCGGACACCATTTTCAGCACTTCCTTGGGGTCAGACACTGCCGCCCGGGTCCCGGACACCATTTTCAGCACTTCCCTGGGGTCAGACACTGCCGCCTGGGTCCCGGACACCACTTTCAGCACTTCCTTGCGGTCAGACACTGCCGCCCGGGTCCCGGACACCACTTTCAACACTTCCCTGGGGTCAGACACTGCCGCCTGGGTCCCGGACACCATCTTCAGCACTTCCTTGGGGTCAGACACTGCCGCCCGGGTCCCGGACACCATTTTCAGCACTTCCCTGGGGTCAGACACTGCCGCCTGGGTCCCGGACACCATTTTCAGCACTTCCTTGGGGTCAGACACTGCCGCCCGGGTCCCGGACACCACTTTCAGCACTTCCCTGGGGTCAGACACTGCCGCCTGGGTCCCGGACACCATTTTCAGCACTTCCTTGGGGTCAGACACTGCCGCCTGGGTCCCGGACACCACTTTCAACACTTCCCTGGGGTCAGACACTGCCGCCTGGGTCCCGGACACCATTTTCAGCACTTCCTTGGGGTCAGACACTGCCGCCCGGGTCCCGGACACCACTTTCAGCACTTCCCTGGGGTCAGACACTGCCGCCTGGGTCCCGGACACCACTTTCAGCACTTCCTTGGGGTCAGACACTGCCGCCTGGGTCCCGGACACCACTTTCAACACTTCCCTGGGGTCAGACACTGCCGCCTGGGTCCCGGACACCATTTTCAGCACTTCCTTGGGGTCAGACACTGCCGCCCGGGTCCCGGACACCACTTTCAGCACTTCCCTGGGGTCAGACACTGCCGCCTGGGTCCCGGACACCATTTTCAGCACTTCCCTGTGGTCAGACACTGCCGCCTGGGTCCCGGACACCACTTTCAGCACTTCCTTGCGGTCAGACACTGCCGCCTGGGTCCCGGACACCACTTTCAACACTTCCCTGGGGTCAGACACTGCCGCCTGGGTCCCGGACACCATTTTCAGCACTTCCTTGGGGTCAGACACTGCCGCCCGGGTTCCGGACAGCATTTTCAGCACTTCCCTGGGGTCAGACACTGCCGCCTGGGTCCCGGACACCACTTTCAACACTTCCCTGGGGTCAGACACTGCCGCCTGGGTCCCGGACACCACTTTCAACACTTCCTTGGGGTCAGACACTGCCGCCCGGGTCCCGGACACCACTTTCAACACTTCCCTGGGGTCAGACACTGCCGCCTGGGTCCCGGACACCATTTTCAGCACTTCCTTGGGGTCAGACACTGCCGCCCGGGTCCCGGACACCACTTTCAACACTTCCCTGGGGTCAGACACTGCCGCCCGGGTCCCGGACACCATTTTCAGCACTTCCCTGGGGTCAGACACTGCCGCCTGGGTCCCGGACACCACTTTCAACACTTCCCTGGGGTCAGACACTGCCGCCTGGGTCCCGGACACCACTTTCAGCACTTCCTTGGGGTCAGACACTGCCGCCTGGGTCCCGGACACCACTTTCAACACTTCCCTGGGGTCAGACACTGCCGCCTGGGTCCCGGACACCATTTTCAGCACTTCCTTGGGGTCAGACACTGCCGCCCGGGTCCCGGACACCATTTTCAGCACTTCCCTGGGGTCAGACACTGCCGCCTGGGTCCCGGACACCACTTTCAACACTTCCCTGGGGTCAGACACTGCCGCCTGGGTCCCGGACACCATTTTCAGCACTTCCTTGGGGTCAGACACTGCCGCCCGGGTCCCGGACACCACTTTCAGCACTTCCCTGGGGTCAGACACTGCCGCCTGGGTCCCGGACACCATTTTCAGCACTTCCTTGGGGTCAGACACTGCCGCCTGGGTCCCGGACACCACTTTCAACACTTCCCTGGGGTCAGACACTGCCGCCTGGGTCCCGGACACCATTTTCAGCACTTCCTTGGGGTCAGACACTGCCGCCCGGGTCCCGGACACCATTTTCAGCACTTCCCTGGGGTCAGACACTGCCGCCTGGGTCCCGGACACCACTTTCAACACTTCCCTGGGGTCAGACACTGCCGCCTGGGTCCCGGACACCATTTTCAGCACTTCCTTGGGGTCAGACACTGCCGCCCGGGTCCCGGACACCACTTTCAGCACTTCCCTGGGGTCAGACACTGCCGCCTGGGTCCCGGACACCATTTTCAGCACTTCCTTGGGGTCAGACACTGCCGCCTGGGTCCCGGACACCACTTTCAACACTTCCCTGGGGTCAGACACTGCCGCCTGGGTCCCGGACACCACTTTCAACACTTCCCTGGGGTCAGACACTGCCGCCTGGGTCCCGGACACCATTTTCAGCACTTCCTTGGGGTCAGACACTGCCGCCCGGGTCCCGGACACCACTTTCAGCACTTCCCTGGGGTCAGACACTGCCGCCTGGGTCCCGGACACCACTTTCAGCACTTCCTTGGGGTCAGACACTGCCGCCTGGGTCCCGGACACCACTTTCAGCACTTCCCTGGGGTCAGACACTGCCGCCTGGGTCCCGGACACCATTTTCAGCACTTCCTTGGGGTCAGACACTGCCGCCTGGGTCCCGGACACCACTTTCAACACTTCCCTGGGGTCAGACACTGCCGCCTGGGTCCCGGACACCACTTTCAACACTTCCCTGGGGTCAGACACTGCCGCCTGGGTCCCGGACACCATTTTCAGCACTTCCTTGGGGTCAGACACTGCCGCCCGGGTCCCGGACACCACTTTCAGCACTTCCCTGGGGTCAGACACTGCCGCCTGGGTCCCGGACACCACTTTCAGCACTTCCTTGGGGTCAGACACTGCCGCCTGGGTCCCGGACACCACTTTCAACACTTCCCTGGGGTCAGACACTGCCGCCTGGGTCCCGGACACCATTTTCAGCACTTCCTTGGGGTCAGACACTGCCGCCCGGGTCCCGGACACCATTTTCAGCACTTCCCTGGGGTCAGACACTGCCGCCTGGCTCCCGGACACCATTTTCAACACTTCCCTGGGGTCAGACACTGCCGCCTGGGTCCCGGACACCACTTTCAACACTTCCCTGGGGTCAGACACTGCCGCCCGGGTCCCGGACACCACTTTCAACACTTCCCTGGGGTCAGACACTGCCGCCTGGGTCCCGGACACCACTTTCAGCACTTCCTTGGGGTCAGACACTGCCGCCTGGGTCCCGGACACCACTTTCAACACTTCCCTGGGGTCAGACACTGCCGCCTGGGTCCCGGACACCATTTTCAGCTCTTCCTTGGGGTCAGACACTGCCGCCCGGGTCCCGGACACCACTTTCAGCACTTCCCTGGGGTCAGACACTGCCGCCTGGGTCCCGGACACCATTTTCAGCACTTCCCTGGGGTCAGACACTGCCGCCTGGGTCCCGGACACCACTTTCAGCACTTCCTTGGGGTCAGACACTGCCGCCTGGGTCCCGGACACCACTTTCAACACTTCCCTGGGGTCAGACACTGCCGCCTGGGTCCCGGACACCATTTTCAGCACTTCCTTGGGGTCAGACACTGCCGCCCGGGTCCCGGACACCATTTTCAGCACTTCCCTGGGGTCAGACACTGCCCCCTGGGTCCCGGACACCACTTTCAAGACTTCCCTGGGGTCAGACACTGCCGCCTGGGTCCCGGACACCACTTTCAACACTTCCTTGGGGTCAGACACTGCCGCCCGGGTCCCGGACACCACTTTCAACACTTCCCTGGGGTCAGACACTGCCGCCTGGGTCCCGGACACCACTTTCAGCACTTCCTTGGGGTCAGACACTGCCGCCTGGGTCCCGGACACCATTTTCAGCACTTCCTTGGGGTCAGACACTGCCGCCCGGGTCCCGGACACCATTTTCAGCACTTCCCTGGGGTCAGACACTGCCGCCTGGGTCCCGGACACCACTTTCAACACTTCCTTGGAGGGTGTCCGGTACTCCGGATTTTCCTGATTTTTCCCGATTTTCCGAAAGTTTTGCCACTGGTTGACACAAGGGCAAATTTCGAGCAAAATCCGAAAATCAGGAAAAATCGGGAAAAACAGGAAATCCAGGGGAGGCCACCGGCGACCCTCCCCGAAAAAATCCGATTTTTTTGGGTCGAAAAAAAATTTTTTTTCCCGACCCGAAAATCTGTATCTGCGGACTGCCACACTCTGAAAAACCGAAAAATTTCCGAAAAAGGGGGTCTTCGCTGGCCGTTATCCTCCGTCAATCTCCGTCAGTTTTCAGCCAATTCAACAGCAAATGCACCAAAACGCACTGACGGTCACCCCGTAGCGAAGACCCCCAAAAATCGAAAATTTTGGCCTTTCCTGGCCTGTGTGGTCCCAAAGGGCCCAGGTTGCCCGGTTTTTCTCCCAAAAACACCCCAAAAAATTTTCCGCCGTTTCACCCCCCCAGAATCTAGGAGGGTGTCCGGTACTCCGGATTTTCCTGATTTTTCCCGATTTTCCGAAAGTTTTGCCACTGGTTGACACAAGGGCAAATTTCGAGCAAAATCCGAAAATCAGGAAAAATCGGGAAAAAACAGGAAATCCAGGGGAGGCCACCGGAGACCCTCCCCGAAAAAATCCGATTTTTTTGGGTCGAAAAAAAATTTTTTTTCCCGACCCGAAAATCTGTATCTGCGGACTGCCACACTCTGAAAAACCGAAAAATTTCCGAAAAAAATCGAAAATTTTGGCCTTTCCTGGCCTGTGTGGTCCCAAAGGGCCCAGGTTGCCCGGTTTTTCTCCCAAAAACACCCCAAAAATTTTTCCGCCGCCCTTCGGGCGGCGGATTGGCCGCCTTCGGCGGCGTCGTCGTTTCACTCTGTACTAAGGACGTCGGTAAAGCCGAGCCCTTTGTACAACCGTTTCACTCTGACTTCTGTCTGTCTGTCCTGTGTGCCATCAGTGTGTCCCCGTTCCAGTGATTCCGCTCCATCCCATTGAGTGTCTCTCAGTTCTGCTCGTTCTGACAGTGGAGGTGGTCTCCTGCGACTGCGTCGGTTTCTTGGCTGCCCCGTGTCTGCAGTTCCACTTGTGTCATGGACTCGTTGTGGTTACTGGTGCTCTGCAACATTTTCGCTGCTGCTCGTTAGTTCCGTCCCGTTTCATTCCCAGCTGCTCAGGGAGAGCTGCCCTGTGTTTGCCGCAAAGGGCGCTGCTGATCCTTGTTCCTCATCGCGTTGTGACTCCCATTCAGCCTGGCGGGGCAGTCTTCAGCGTTCAAACTACCTGATAGTTCCCGAAGTTCGCGGATTCCGCCGCTCATCTTGCACCATATGGGCACCAAGCCGGCAACGATAGCCTGTGGCGTTGAGGCGCCATCGGCTGTCTCCCGGAGCATTTCCAACCTCACATCCGTGAGGCCACCCAGGTTTGTGGGTTCCATAAAGAACTCAGGCGGGTGCCGCTCTCGTACCCCCGCATGCCTCACCCGCCGCGAACGAGGGAGGCCGCCACGCATGAGGAGCTTCTCTTCGCCACCTCCCGCTGCTCGTCAGTCAGGGAGCTACACCCCGTTTTTTCGGTTGAAGTTTTTTCTGATCAGAGTTGCACCCACCGTTTCTCTCCGTCCAGCCCGAGAATGTCGAACCCTGAAAAATCGACAACACCCCACATCCTGCACCTGAGACGCGGCTTCCTTATCTGCGGGGCCGCGTCCAAATACACGGACTTTGCTAAACTGGACCCAACTCCCCACACCCTTTTTTTTTGCCATTTTTTCAAAAAATCCCCCAAATTTTTCCAAATTTTTCAAAAATTTCCTAAATTTAGGACACCCTCCCTTGGGGTCAGACACTGCCGCCCGGGTCCCGGACACCACTTTCAACACTTCCCTGGGGTCAGACACTGCCGCCTGGGTCCCGGACACCACTTTCAGCACTTCCTTGGGGTCAGACACTGCCGCCTGGGTCCCGGACACCACTTTCAACACTTCCCTGGGGTCAGACACTGCCGCCTGGGTCCCGGACACCATTTTCAGCACTTCCACCAAAACAGGCCGCTCAAGGTCGCTCCGAGGTCGCTCAGCACCGAAACAGGTCGCTCCGAGGTCGCTCCTAGTAGTCCCTGCATCCGCACCCAATCCAGCAGGTCTGCACGTCGCACAGCCAATCACCCACTGACACCCAGCGCAAAAAACGTGCACACCAACACTCCGACCACACGCCACAACCCCACACCCGACGCGCGACACCTCCGCGACTTCGGCTCGCACCCGCAACCGCACTATGGTCCCACTCACGACCCGCACACAGGACGTGGCGTTGGTTCCCACCCCCTTGTCCTCCACCCGCTGCCAAAACCAATCTGCAAAAGACCCCGCTCCCGCCCGGTCGACTCCCGGGTCGACCGGGAACTGCCAGGAGACCCCGGAAGTGCACGACGGACCGCACGCATCGCGTCGACCAGTACAGCAAGGCGTCTAGATCATACGACGACGGAAGGGCTAACGGGAGCACCCGGGTGATGCAGCAGTCAACCCTTAGCTTGACCAGGGAACCGGCCGGAAGTCGGCCATCAGCCGAGCAGGGGGTTCTGAGAGACGGAGTGAATGGAAAAGCAAGTCTCCCAGCATCATCTTGCAATGTTAGTTCTCCATGAAGGTACCACACCAGACATGGGAGCGGGGCCCGCTGCGGGGGCGCGGGGGGCCCGGGGGGGCGCGGGGGGGCGCGGGCGGCTTCGCCGCCCGCGCCCCCACATGCCTCGTTGAGAATGGTCGCAATAGGCTTGCTCTGCCGCTCGCACTCAGAATCTAGTCGTCGGCTTTTCGTCCTGCCTAACACCACACCTTCAGGAGGCTGCCTCGATCCAGCCCAGCAACAGCTAGGAAAAGCCAGAAAACACCTGTTCCTGACCGTCTCCAGCGACCAACAACCTCTAGCAACCTCCAGCAACCTGCAGCAACCTCTAGCAACCTCTAGCAACCTCTAGCAACCTCTAGCAACCTCTAGCAACCTCTAGCAACCTCTAGCAACCTCTAGCAACCTCGAGCAACCTCTAGCAACCTCCAGCAACTTCCAGCAACCTCTAGCAACCTCTCGCAACCTCCAGCAACCTCCAGCAACCTCGAGCAACCTCGAGCAACCTCCAGCAACCTCTAGCAACCTCGAGCAACCTCCAGCAACCTCCAGCAACCTCGAGCAACCTCTAGCAACCTCCAGCAACCTCTAGCAACCTCTAGCAACCTCTAGCAACCTCCAGTAACCTCGAGCAACCTCTAGCAACCTCCAGCAACCTCCAGCAACCTCGAGCAACCTCTAGCAACATCCAGCAACCTCCAGCAACTTCCAGCAACCTCTAGCAACCTCGAGCAACCTCGAGCAACCTCCAGCAACCTCCAGCAACCTGGAGCAACCTCTAGCAACCTCCAGCAACCTCTAGCAACCTCTAGCAACCTCTAGCAACATCCAGCAACCTCCAGCAACTTCCAGCAACCTCTAGCAACCTCTAGCAACCTCTAGCAACCTCGAGCAACCTCGAGCAACCTCCAGCAACCTCCAGCAACCTGGAGCAACCTCTAGCAACCTCCAGCAACCTCTAGCAACCTCTAGCAACCTCGAGCAACCTCCAGCAACCTCTAGCAACCTCCAGCAACCTCCAGCAACTTCCAGCAACCTCTAGCAACCTCGAGCAACCTCCAGCAACCTCTAGCAACCTCGAGCAACCTCCAGCAACCTCCAGCAACCTCCAGCAACCTCCAGCAACCTCGAGCAACCTCTAGCAACCTCCAGCAACCTCTAGCAACCTCTAGCAACCTCCAGCAACCTCGAGCAACCTCTAGCAACCTCCAGCAACCTCCAGCAACCTCCAGCAACCTCTAGCAACCTCCAGCAGCCTCTGAACAGCCCCCGACATTCCCGAGCAGCCCCCAAGTACTCCAGGCACAGGATGACCCATTCCGACCCGTTTCCACCCTGCCGGATACCCGATCAGCATGCCGGAGACCAATAGAATCCGCTGCGCAGCCCCCGACTTTCCCGAGCAGCCCCCAGGTACTCCAGGCACAGGATGACCCATTCCGACCCGTTTCCACCCTGCCGGATACCCGATCAGCATGCCGGAGACAAATAGAATCCGCTGAGCAGCCCCCGACTTTCCCGAGCAGCCCCCAGGTACTCCAGGCACAGGATGACCCATTCCGACCCGTTTCCACCCTGCCGGATACCCGATCAGCATGCCGGAGACCAATAGAATCCGCCCGACTTTCCCGAGCAGCCCCCAGGTACTCCGGGCACAGGATGACCCATTCCGACCCGTTTCCACCCTGCCGGATACCCGATCAGCATGCCGGAGACAAATAGAATCCGCTGAGCAGCCCCCGACTTTCCCGAGCAGCCCCCAGGTACTCCAGGCACAGGATGACCCATTCCGACCCATTTCCACCCTGCCGGATACCCGATCAGCATGCCGGAGACCAATAGAATCCGCTGCGCAGCCCCCGACTTTCCCGAGCAGCCCCCAGGTACTCCAGGCACAGGATGACCCATTCCGACCCGTTTCCACCCTGCCGGATACCCGATCAGCATGCCGGAGACAAATAGAATCCGCTGAGCAGCCCCCGACTTTCCCGAGCAGCCCCCAGGTACTCCAGGCACAGGATGACCCATTCCGACCCGTTTCCACCCTGCCGGATACCCGATCAGCATGCCGGAGACAAATAGAATCCGCTGAGCAGCCCCCGACTTTCCCGAGCAGCCCCCAGGTACTCCAGGCACAGGATGACCCATTCCGACCCGTTTCCACCCTGCCGGATACCCGATCAGCATGCCGGAGACCAATAGAATCCGCTGCGCAGCCCCCGACTTTCCTGAGCAGCCCCCAGGTACTACAGGCACAGGATGACCTATTCCGACCCGTTTCCACCCTGCCGGATACCCGATCAGCATGCCGGAGACCAATAGAATCCGCTGCGCAGCCCCCGACTTTCCTGAGCAGCCCCCAGGTACTACAGGCACAGGATGACCCATTCCGACCCATTTCCACCCTGCCGGGCAGACCAGACTGTTTTTAGCCACGACTTTTGGCCTCGGTGGCTATTCGGGGAAACCCTGCTTGTTTTCCTTTTATATTTCTCAACGAATGATCCTGCACGACTCCCCTGCTGTACACCCCCCCCCCCCTTCAATTTCTATTGGGGAAATCAGGCATGTCGCTAAGCGTCGACCGTCGACCCAGTGATTTTGGGTTTCCCCCCCCATAAAAAAGCGTCGACCCAGCGTCGACCCAGTGGACTGGGTTGACGCTTGGTCGAGGCTTGGAGCGTCGACCCAGTGGAACTGGGTTGCCATTCAAGCCTGGACCAAGCGTCAACCCATTTATTACACTGGGTCGACGCTAACCTAGCGTTGACCCGGTTACACTGGGTCGACGCTCACCAAGCGTCGACCAAGCGTCAACCCACTTTCACTGGGTCGACGTCGAAGAGAGTATGGTTTTGCAGGAACAGATGATCACTACCGTGGCCTCCGGCGGCTGGGGGGCTCCGCCCCCCAGACCCCCCTGTGGCGTGTGTCTCGTACTCAAGTCATTCGATTCCCACCGGGTCAGGGAATCCAACCACTCCAGTCGCCTCAGGGGGACACAGCCAACTCACACAGAATCTGTACGCCCACAATGAACAGATGTTCACTACCGTGGCCTCCGGCGGCTGGGGGGCTCTGCCCCCCAGCCCCCCTATCTCGCGTGCCCGTCTAGTAACCAAGTCCTTGCGCTTTGACGGCCGTGGCATATCAGGGGGCAGCGTCGAAATCATGGTCCCGAAAGCCATTTTTTGGTTTCCTCCGGCACCCGACGGCGCGAGCGGGAGAGGAACCACGGAAGGAACCCAGCGCCTCACACCGTGCCCACCTAGTGGTCCACCGATGGGAAAATTTGGCAACAACACGAGCGCGCGCGAGAAAAATTGACCCCTAGTGTTTTCCCCCCCGATCCCCCCCCAAAACAGGAGCGTCAACCCACCAAATCTCCAAAATCGAAAAGTTAGCGACAGGCCTGTTGGGGAAATGGTATGCCAGCAGCCAACTGCTTTTTTCTTTCCGAAGCTTACCCGGGCTAGTGAGCACCTGCCCCTCCCCTCCCCACCCCTCCTTGTTTTGAACATGGTCGAGAACAGCATTTGTCTTTGAACTTTCGTATCACCCCTCCCCCCTGGAATGCCTTGGCTTCCGCCAACCGGCTTCCCCTGGGGGCAGTGTCACATGTGTGTTTCATTCTTCCAGTTGAACACACGCGCCCTTTGCGAACACTTCGCACGCCTTAGCGGGCTGTGGGGGTGTTCAGTGTTCGAAAAGCACCAACTGCCGCTGCCCCCCCCCCCCTAGGGCAGTGAAGGCAAAATACGCGTATTTTTCAGAATCCCGATTTTAAAAATACGTTGAACGTTCAAATACGTTGAACGTTCAGCGTATTTGAACGTTTCTCACATTGCCTACCGTCTGCAGGGGCCACCAGTCACAAGCCCGCCTTTCCTCAAGCAGAGCAAGGGCGAGTTGGTGGCACCAACGACAGCCGTGCGGAAGACGTCCTTGGAGCACAATTTTACAGCGACTTGCTTCGCGATGCAGTCGACAACATATCCCTTGTCCTTTGCTCCATGAAGCGGGCTGGTGCAGTTGAGGTGAACCCCTGCCGGTGGGATATGCCATCCGGTTCTCCCATGCGGGATATCCCATACGTCCTGTACCCGTAGCTCAGGTTCGGCCAGCTCACGTTCGGCCATCCACTTCCTCTACACGACGGACTCCAGCCGGTCGAGTGGGGTAAAACTGGGAGATATGTCGAGAGGGGGTTGGTACCCCCGCTTTTCCGGAGTTCACCCCTGAAAAGAGGGGGTACCAACCACCCCTTTCCGGGTTTCCCGCCCCTTCTCGGACTACAGAACCCCTTTTTCACCGACTTTTCGCCACGCGTGACACTCTCCATCCCACCGGTGTCCCCTTTAGTGTGTGCAGGGGGCCCACCCCCTACTGCTAGGGGGGGTTTCATGTGTAGAGTGCACCCAGTGGGTGAAAACGCTCAAAAGCCAAAAAAACGTTCAACTTCGACGCATTTTTTAGAAAATACGTTGAACGTTCAAATACGTTGAACGTTTTTTACGTATTTTCTATCACTGCCCTAGGGGGGGTCGAAAGCTCCATTTTTTTGTCCCAAAATGGTGTTTTTCGACATCGCAGCCGCGGCCCTCTATTTGACCTTCTGACCCCCCAGAACCCACCATACCCCGGTTTTTGGGCCCTAGGAGTCCGATTTTCGGGCTCCCGAGCCCCGGAAATTCGATTTTTGATGATGTCAATTTTTCCGTTCCCTATACTGCACCTCCGGGTCATGGCACGGACGCCTGCCACGGGCAGATAGTAAAACACTCTCATCCTGGGACGTCCGAGCGCACACCATCCTGCGGCTGTGATTTTCTGATGCAACCGCTCATCCGCGCCACAAACAACGTCGTATCCCAACGATTCGGACAGTGAGAAGATGCCATCGAATACTGCCATCTGACACAGTCGTTGGGTGGCCTGCTATTGAACTCGGAGCTGCCAGGAACAGGGAGGATGTCATCATAGCCGACAGTGATGCATTAGTGTTGATGCCCTCATGAGAATGCTCTCTTAGAATGCAAGGCAGGTAAACTGTCCCGACTAAACACTTGCCACTGCTGCCGTTATCTGCGAAGCATTTCTCCTGTGGATGCAGACAGTCAAGGGAGGTGGAAGAGCGCAGCGAGTACCCAGCTGCAACGCAGAGCCCGAGCTTATCATCAAGGTTCTCTTCTGGCGCTCAAGACCAGGGTCCTGTGGGACCTGGTCTCAGAACAGTGTCCGGGTATTTTGCTGCACGCGCCTTATGTAAATGACGAGTGCGCAGAACTGGCTAAAGACGCTGCGAAGGATATGCTCGGGACATTCAAGCGTCCTCCGTACGATGAGGCGAGGAAGGGGATCAAGGAATCACACAGTGCAACTCTCGCAACAACCATTTCACAGAAGAAGTGCGCGGGCTTCGAATGCACGTCCTGAATAATCAGAAAGTCATTGCACGCCTTGCTCAGCAAGCCATGAGCAAGTCGTGAGGGTTGGTTCGCAAACCCCCCTCCCGACAGAGGAGACCTTTCAACTTACAAAGAGTTCGTTGGCCAGACCAGCATCTCAGTGTCTGAGCAGTGGCCAGTTGTGCCGCCTGTCCCTTGCAGCCAAGCACCGCACACTGTGCAAGTTGATGACGGTTCCCACTCTGCATCAGTATGCATCTTTGCACGATCTGGCAGTGTATACAGAGAAAGAGATGGTGGCTGCCCGCATTCAACAGTTTGGTGCGACGCTGGAGTGGGAAGAGGGTCGAAAGATGCAGGATTGGCACCTATGGAGGGTCTTGAGGACGCAGGGGAGGAAGGGGTGGAGGAGGTCGAGAAAGTGGGCCTGCACATGGGCTGATAGTGGACTGGCGAACCTGTGCGTGACCCTGAGGTGCAGTATAGGGAACAAAATTTTGACATCATCAAAAATCGACTTTCCGGGGCTCGGGAGCCCGAAAATCGGACTCCTAGGGCCCAAAAACCGGGGTATGGTGGGTTCTGGGGGGTCAGAAGGTCAAATAGAGGGCCGCGGCTGCGATGTCGAAAAACCCCATTTTGGGACAGGCTTTCGACCCGCCCTACCCCCCCCCCCTTCTCTCCCTAATTGCCCACACAGTACAACAACACAACACAGGCCGGAAAAAACACTGGATTTCAGACACGACCTGCATAACGAGTGAAGGGTGATCATTCTTGTGCTCCCTTCTACTTCGATTTCACTACCCTCCCCCCCTTCTCTCTTGTGATGCACCCCCTTGGTTGCTTTGGGTTTAATTTTTTTGTGACAAACGCACCGCGCTTGCCATCACGACGCGTTTGGTGTTGTGAACTTACCGCGGTCTCAGCGGGGGGAGCGCATGTCTGCACACGCCCCCCCCCCCCCCCAAAGAGCGGGGGCCCAACACAGTAGGGAAGCCTACAGCTGCTAAGGACACTTCGGTGCAGGCCTGTGCCTAAATATGGCCAAAAATCGTCAAAAATGAGAGTTTACACCCAACTTTTTTCCCACTTTTTTTCCTTCGGCGCTGGTCCCTTTTTTTAGCCCAGAACACGGTATTTCAGCGCGAAAACACGTTCTTTTGCTGCATTTGCACACAACCAATTCACAGCTGGGCTGGGGGTCTCCTTTTTTTGCGTTTTGTTTTACAGGATCTCGCCTGATATGGGAGCCTCCCGCGAGGGTGCTGGAACCGATATGCCACAGCCCCGTACGCGCAAGGAATTGGCTCCAAGACCAGGCACAAGCCACAGGGGGGTCTGGGGGGCGGAGCCCCCCAGCCGCCGGAGGCCACGGTAGCGAACGTCCGTTGGCCTGGCTCCATAGTCGCATACGCTCAAGTACAACACAACTGACAGATAGCACATGTCGCATGGGGGGACGATTAATTGTCGCGCAAAGACACGCCACAGGGGGGTCTGGGGGGCGGAGCCCCCCAGCCGCCGGAGGCCACGGTAGTGAACATCTGTTGGTTTGAGCTCGAGAGCAAGCCTCTGGTCGATGCCATCCCGTGGGAGGTCGCCCGTGGCCTCGTCTTCGTCGTCACTTCCGAGTTCTTGCACAGCCTCCGATTATTCACGGAGGCTGTACAATAACTTGGAAGTGCCCAAACAGCCACCCGCGGCCACGGGCACCGTGGTCGCGAGCAGCTGCAGGACGGCACTCAGCACAGCACCCGCGTCAGCGGGGGTGCGGAGCGTGCCCAAAAAAGGCCAGGCATATCTCCCCCCCAAAAAGAATCCTAAAAACCCCCAAAAAACCCCTACCAAAAATATGGGAAGAAAAAAGTGGGAACTTTTTTTTCCCTGAGGCCGACCCTTACATCTACATCCGACTTAGGCACAGGCCTGCTTCGGTGCCTATCTTTTTAAAAAAAAATTCACCTTCCTTTGAATTTTTTGCTCGGGCCTGGGGCGGTTTTCCAGCGATTGGGTTGACCAGCGCCCACCCCGCACCCAGAACAGGCAGACCTCTTTCATTTTCGGGTTGTTGTGAGTCGTTCCGTGCCTTCTTTTCACGACCCCCCCGTTTGCTGTGTTGGACGAGCAGACCCGCATCGTGCAGTACGACTCCCCCAGCTGTATTTTTAGCAGAGGACCACCCTCCCCCCTTCTCGGCACATGCATGAAGCGACGGCCCAGCTCCCTTCCCTGTGTTGAGCTCTGTTCTCCTCCCAGTCGCTCACACACCTGCAAGAGACTCCCAAAAGCCCCCACTGCCACATATTTGGTATGTGGATGCAGTCCCATCCGTCTGAGACGTTGACTCTATGCCGGTCTTCCGATGCACAGTTTTCCCGTTTGCAGGCACTCACAAAGCTGTGAGTTCGATACAAGCACACGCGTCGTCAGAATGGATGCGTTTGTAATCTTTCAGCCACTCAGGCACCCCCATGCCACCCCCACCCCAGGCACATCCTGGGGGTGTACAAGGGACAATCAAACCCCAGGCATATTCTGGGGTGCAAAAACATGGATGTGACTGTGCGTCACACCAGGACCGGGGGAAGCTGTGTCGTCGGTGTTCCGGAAGGGGGGACTGTGGTCGGGCTGAAGGCGGATGCGCTGGAGGAGATTTTCCCGGGTTCTACCAACGCAGCCCGTGAGGCTGCATGCGTGGCGGCACGCATCGAAGGGTGTGAGGAGGAGCTGGACGATGCACAGCGTGTTGCCGACACGGGTCTGGAGGACGGGGGTGCTGTCCAGCTCGTCCCACGCTGGCCCAACATCAAGGTGCCTGCAGTCTACTCACCTCACTCATCGATGCATGGCAACGAGATCAAGTGCATCGCACTGTCGAGGTGTGGGACGCTCTGTGCAGTGGGTTACAACAACGGGCATATCACTGTGTTTGACACCATCACCGCTGCTGTGGTGGCGGACTTAACAGACGGCAACCCGCAGCGTTTCTATAGCGAGGCTGTTCGTCACGCTGCGTTCTCTGTCTGTGGGACGTGGTTGGCAACGTGCTCTGATAGGGGCAGCATCTGCGTGTGGCTGACATCAACCTGGGAGAAGGTGTTCATGCTGGACCACAACAGCACTCCTGTATGGATCACAGCGTGGACATACTGCGGACGTCTGGTGTCCGGAGACATCAGTCCTGACGACAATGGTAAACTGCGTGTGTGGGACTTGAAGGGCACACCGAGCGCCACAGTGCTGGAGGGTCACAGCAAGGCCGTTGTCAGCATTGCTGTGTCGGGCACGAGGGTCTTCAGTGGGTCACGTGACAAGACTATTCGTGTGTGGGACATCAGCACCCTCTCACACACACACACCCTGGATGAGCACACTGGTATGGTTATTGGCCTCGCCCTGACTCAAGACGAGCAGCAACTGGTGTCGTCCTCTGAGGACAAGTCACTCAAGGTGTGGTGCACAACCTCCCTCAGCTGCCTGCGTACTGTGCAACACGACTACTATCGCCCCTCCTTTTCTGTGTCACAGCCAGGTGATGTTGTTGCAGTCAAGCACTACCGCACCATCACACTGTACCGCCTCAGCACTGGCCACAGTGGGCCTGCTCACTAGTCGGAGTTCCCAAGGTTCCTGCCCCCCTCTCCCCTCGGTTCCATGCCATCTCTCCCCTTCTCTATTCGGTCACAGGAATGTTGGCTTGCAGTCCGTATAATTCTTGGGTTTTACACACAACCCCCCACACCTCAGGTAACGACAAGCTCCAACTTACTTTCTCCCACGGACTGCGCAAAGCCTTTCTCTTTTTACACTTCAGAGAAGCAGTCCGTGGGAGAACGCTCTTAAAATGGAAGCGGTTACGCAGATGCTCGACAGGCTCCACCAGCGCGGAGTGACCGAGATTGTGTACGAGGTCAGAGCATCCCCACAGGATGGCGACGAAATTGGGGGAGAGTACTCTCGCCACGCGGGGGTGCTGCGCAAAAACGACGACAACACGTACACCATCCTCTATACCCTGCCGTTAGAGGAACTCGATGAAGTCGAGCCCACGGGGTTGCAAGAATGCACCATCCCCGTGGTGGGGTTTGACTACGCCAACCTCAGATCGGTGCATGAATACGCGAGGAAGCAGACCAAGGCACAACTCGACCTCATGAGAGAGTCGGTACTAGACCTCGCCAAGGCGGTCCGCGAAGGCGCCAAGCAGGCGGGGACTGGGGGGAAAGCGGGAGGTGAGGCCGGGGCGGCACAGGCGCAACCGGAGGGGAGCAGCCCCCCTGCCCAGGACCCCCCCAAGCTCCCGACAATCGGGAACCTGCAGTCGGCCCTCAGCCTGCCCAACATGAGGCCGGCTTGCGTCTCCCAGTGGCAGGACTTTTTGAAGGCAGGAGGGGTGGCAGCGGCGCGGGAGATGATCCGGGACCTGAGGCTGCAGTTCGGGACATCGAACAAGGTGACCCACCTGAGCACGTGGGTCGCCCTCGCGCAGGAGGCTGCTGAGCGGGGGTTCTGGTCCACCACCGTGACCCAGATGGGGAACCAGCTGCTGCACGAGCTGGTGGTGAATGAGGCGTGGAAACAACACAGGATCCCCCGGGCGCAGGTGGAGGCGGAGATGCGGACGGCCGACACGGAAGCATCCGCTGCTGACCGGGCCATCGCCAAGCTGGCGGGGCGTGCACGCACGACGAAGGGGGGAAAGGGGGGCAACGGTGGCCCTCCCCAGTCTTTTCCCCCCCCGAATCGGTATTCCCCCTACCCCCACCACACATTTCAGGGAAAGGGGGGAAAGGGGGGGAAACCCCGGGGCAACACCAACTGGAATTAACACCGGCACTCGGCCAGGACATCATGCAGGCACTCGGCCAAATCACGGCACTCTGCCAAAAACTGGGACAGGAAAGGCCCCCCCAACCCCCTACCCCCCCTCCCGCCCCCCAGAACATCGTCCAGAACACTCTGTCGGAGGTGTACACGCAAGCTGCGCCGGCAAGGACCCGGGCCAGGGACGACCACACTCTGTGGGAAGCAAAGGAACGGCTGGAAGAAGTCATGAAAGAGAGCCTGGCGGAACGCACAATCTCCACCAGGGGTGGGCTATGGAAAAGACTGGAAAGTTGGTGTGTGACAGCAGACCTCTCCCTACCCCCCTCGGAAGATGCAGCAGTTCTGTTTCTGGCGGGAATGACCCACTTGACAACAAGCACAGTCAAAAATTATGCATCGGCAATAAACGCAGTCGGTCTGCAGCAGGGGAATTGGTCCCCGCTCCCCCTTCAGGGCTATGCCAACGCACTGGCTCGTGCGACCCCCTTTTCCCCCCCGAAGCAAGCTGTCCCCGCAAAAAAGGCCGAAGTGACCCAGGCGGTGTTTGTTCTGTTCACAAGGGGGCACGAGGTGGAGGCGAACCTGTTGTTGTTTCTGTGGAAGACAGCCTGCCGCTACCGCGATGCGGCAGATCTCACGGTAAAGGATGTGAAACCCACAGCATGTGGAACACGACTCGTGGTGGATTTTTACAGGTCAAAGGCAATCAAGACGACCCCATTTGTGGATCGCAGGTTCGCAGTTGCAGCGGGGGCGGGTTTGGAGCGTCTGATTGCGTTCGTGGTGGAGAAAAGACAGACATGCCCCTTGGAATCCCTTCTGTTCGGTGTCCCCCACTCCCAATTTCTGCGCCTTCTCCGCCAATGCCCCAACTGCCAAGAGTGGACGCTTCATTCACCCCGACGGGGGGCCCTGCAATTTCTAGCCACACTGGCAGCCAACGGTATCCTCCCCCCCCAGGACATCCCCAGGATTGCCAGGCACAAAACCGCGAACCCCATTCTTCCCCCCACCACCATGAGATACCTCGCGAACGTGAACGAGGAGGTGGCCCTGGCCCTCTCCCCAGAGTGTTGTGCCCGTCTTTAACGGAACTTGGTGCCCCCCCCGAGCATAGTAGCCACTCCGGCATGGGAAAACGGGTGTCCAGGGGTTCCCTTCCAACCCAAGAGCAACTAAAAGCCCCGTTGCATTGCAAAAAAGTCCCTATTATTTCTATTCCTGAGGTACTTCGGATGGCCAAGGGGCCAGTGCGTGAAAGGATCAGCACACTGCTGGACATGACAGCCAACCCCCAGGCCATGGCGCGGGAGGTCTCAGAGCAGAGCTGGACCCCGGCAACTGTGAAACCCAAGAGCCAGGCCTTTTCTTCTCGTTTTTCGGTGCAGCTGGAAGAGGCAGGGCTGGTGCGGAGAGCCCCGGACTTTGATTTTGGCAAGAGAAACCCTGTTCTGGCTATTTCCCCTTTCGTTGTCTTCGAAGAAAAGCAGGGGTATGGCCCACACGGGGGCCGACTGAGGCCCATCATGTGGACCAAAGACCACAACTCCCTCGCGGCAGCTTATGGATACCGCTGCCAAGTTGTTTTCCCCACCTCCCCAACAGTGTTGTCCAGGGTGGAATGCGAGTGCGCCTCCCAAAGAGACCTAGCGGCTTCCTTTTTTCAGATCCCCATTCCCGAAGAGTCTCAGAAATACTTCACATACCGTGATGACAAGGGGGAGGCATACTGCCTGACCCGTTTGCCAATGGGGGCGTCGTGGTCCCCAGAGTTGATGCACCTGATCATGTATGCACTTTCCCACTGCTATCTCTCAACCCCCCCCACGGCGGTATTCTCTCCCTCCCCATCCACATCCACTCCGGAACTGTGCGTTGACGTGTATGTCGACAACGTGCGGTACGCGGGCACCTGGGAGCGTGTTCGGGAGGCAACGGCGGCGTTTGACGTGGCAGCGAGACGCGCCGGCGCGACGATATCTGAGGCGAGCGACGGTGACACGGAGTACGTCTTCCTCGGGTTCGGCTTCCACTGCCGTCGAGAGGTGGGCGTTGGGCCCAAGGTGGCGAGGAAGCTGAGGGCGGCGCGGGCGGACCTGATGGCTCAGGGCGAGACGAAGCCGAGGGTTAGGCGGTGCGACTTGGAATCCTTGGGTGGTCGTCTGGTGTGGGCCTCGCCCCTGGTGGTGCAGCCTCTGGGCAGGTTTATCGACGCCATCATCGCCCTGCGCCGCAACAGCAACGCATTGAACCGTGGTGCACACCCGGACGAAGAAGTACAGCTCTCCGCGCAAACGACTGAGGCGGCGGTGCGTTGGATCGACGCTGCGCTCCAACCGAGGATGTACAAGGAGTTCACCGAGATGAGCCGAGGCCGGGGGGTAGAGATCTGGTCGGATGCTTCGGTGACGGGGTGCGGTGTTGTGGTGTCAGCAGGCGGCGCTCTTCGATCGTTTGGGCGACGCTGGACCTGGGAAGAGGCTGACGAACTGCCGGAGGAGCAGCGGTCGACGCGGATCGCGGTGCTTGAGGCACGTGCTGTGGTCTACGGCATGGAGGAGTGTGTCGGGGAGAACGCCTGGGGTGCCAACGTGAAGTGGTACCTTGACAACACCGCGGTGATCGGGGCGCTGCAGCGCGGGTATTCTCCGGCTCGGGCACTGAACAGAGAGGTGATGCGGATCCTGGGGCTGACGTCATCATATTTCACAGCGGTGCAATGGGCCTACATCAAATCACGGGATAACCCCGCAGACAAGCCGAGCCGGAGGTAGCGCAGGGGTAGCGAAGGGGTGTCGTTCGGCGCTGATCGCGCGGCTCTTCCGCTGCGTCCTGCGGCGACCTGCGTCTTTGGTGACTTCAGCCGCGCGCTCAGCGTACCCCTGCGCTACGAACAGTAATGGTAACAGAAGATCGTGCTGCCCACTCCCCACTCCCCTCTCCACCACACTTGTAGGAAGGCTAAGTGCCAAGAGGGCAAGGCTTGCCCGGAATGTGTTGCTGCGTACACTTAGCCTCCCTCAGCACTTAGCCTCCCTCACACAGGAACCGATGGGGAACGCTGGCGATTCACAGCTGGGCTGGGGGTCTCCTTTTTTTGCGTTTTGTTTTACAGGATCTCGCCTGATATGGGAGCCTCCCGCGAGGGTGCTGGAACCGATATGCCACAGCCCCGTACGCGCAAGGAATTGGCTCCAAGACCAGGCACAAGCCACAGGGGGGTCTGGGGGGCGGAGCCCCCCAGCCGCCGGAGGCCACGGTAGCGAACGTCCGTTGGCCTGGCTCCATAGTCGCATACGCTCAAGTACAACACAACTGACAGATAGCACATGTCGCATGGGGGGACGATTAATTGTCGCGCAAAGACACGCCACAGGGGGGTCTGGGGGGCGGAGCCCCCCAGCCGCCGGAGGCCACGGTAGTGAACATCTGTTGGTTTGAGCTCGAGAGCAAGCCTCTGGTCGATGCCATCCCGTGGGAGGTCGCCCGTGGCCTCGTCTTCGTCGTCACTTCCGAGTTCTTGCACAGCCTCCGATTATTCACGGAGGCTGTACAATAACTTGGAAGTGCCCAAACAGCCACCCGCGGCCACGGGCACCGTGGTCGCGAGCAGCTGCAGGACGGCACTCAGCACAGCACCCGCGTCAGCGGGGGTGCGGAGCGTGCCCAAAAAAGGCCAGGCATATCTCCCCCCCAAAAAGAATCCTAAAAACCCCCAAAAAACCCCTACCAAAAATATGGGAAGAAAAAAGTGGGAACTTTTTTTTCCCTGAGGCCGACCCTTACATCTACATCCGACTTAGGCACAGGCCTGCTTCGGTGCCTATCTTTTTAAAAAAAAATTCACCTTCCTTTGAATTTTTTGCTCGGGCCTGGGGCGGTTTTCCAGCGATTGGGTTGACCAGCGCCCACCCCGCACCCAGAACAGGCAGACCTCTTTCATTTTCGGGTTGTTGTGAGTCGTTCCGTGCCTTCTTTTCACGACCCCCCCGTTTGCTGTGTTGGACGAGCAGACCCGCATCGTGCAGTACGACTCCCCCAGCTGTATTTTTAGCAGAGGACCACCCTCCCCCCTTCTCGGCACATGCATGAAGCGACGGCCCAGCTCCCTTCCCTGTGTTGAGCTCTGTTCTCCTCCCAGTCGCTCACACACCTGCAAGAGACTCCCAAAAGCCCCCACTGCCACATATTTGGTATGTGGATGCAGTCCCATCCGTCTGAGACGTTGACTCTATGCCGGTCTTCCGATGCACAGTTTTCCCGTTTGCAGGCACTCACAAAGCTGTGAGTTCGATACAAGCACACGCGTCGTCAGAATGGATGCGTTTGTAATCTTTCAGCCACTCAGGCACCCCCATGCCACCCCCACCCCAGGCACATCCTGGGGGTGTACAAGGGACAATCAAACCCCAGGCATATTCTGGGGTGCAAAAACATGGATGTGACTGTGCGTCACACCAGGACCGGGGGAAGCTGTGTCGTCGGTGTTCCGGAAGGGGGGACTGTGGTCGGGCTGAAGGCGGATGCGCTGGAGGAGATTTTCCCGGGTTCTACCAACGCAGCCCGTGAGGCTGCATGCGTGGCGGCACGCATCGAAGGGTGTGAGGAGGAGCTGGACGATGCACAGCGTGTTGCCGACACGGGTCTGGAGGACGGGGGTGCTGTCCAGCTCGTCCCACGCTGGCCCAACATCAAGGTGCCTGCAGTCTACTCACCTCACTCATCGATGCATGGCAACGAGATCAAGTGCATCGCACTGTCGAGGTGTGGGACGCTCTGTGCAGTGGGTTACAACAACGGGCATATCACTGTGTTTGACACCATCACCGCTGCTGTGGTGGCGGACTTAACAGACGGCAACCCGCAGCGTTTCTATAGCGAGGCTGTTCGTCACGCTGCGTTCTCTGTCTGTGGGACGTGGTTGGCAACGTGCTCTGATAGGGGCAGCATCTGCGTGTGGCTGACATCAACCTGGGAGAAGGTGTTCATGCTGGACCACAACAGCACTCCTGTATGGATCACAGCGTGGACATACTGCGGACGTCTGGTGTCCGGAGACATCAGTCCTGACGACAATGGTAAACTGCGTGTGTGGGACTTGAAGGGCACACCGAGCGCCACAGTGCTGGAGGGTCACAGCAAGGCCGTTGTCAGCATTGCTGTGTCGGGCACGAGGGTCTTCAGTGGGTCACGTGACAAGACTATTCGTGTGTGGGACATCAGCACCCTCTCACACACACACACCCTGGATGAGCACACTGGTATGGTTATTGGCCTCGCCCTGACTCAAGACGAGCAGCAACTGGTGTCGTCCTCTGAGGACAAGTCACTCAAGGTGTGGTGCACAACCTCCCTCAGCTGCCTGCGTACTGTGCAACACGACTACTATCGCCCCTCCTTTTCTGTGTCACAGCCAGGTGATGTTGTTGCAGTCAAGCACTACCGCACCATCACACTGTACCGCCTCAGCACAGGCGAGTGTCTGGGGAAGGTGCAGTCACACGGTGTGTATGGTGTTGCACTCAGCCCCTGCGGGAGGTGGGTCTTCACACCAACGCACGACAGCACCGTCACGGTGTGTGCTGTGTCTTCCGTTTCACTCTGAGTGCTATGTCCCGGAGCCTGCTCCCCTGCATTGTATGCTTGCTGCCCTAGGTTATTGCGCGTCCCGTGTGTCTTTCCCCTTCCCCACCCCCACACACGCATGCCGGACGCTGGATAGCCTGCTCGACAGGCTAGCTCGGACCTGTGTCCGACGGTCCGGAGTCGGACCTCGTTCGGTACAAACCCAACTAATGTCCTAGGTGATTGTGCCGTGTTGATTTCTTGCCGCACAACACATCACAGCACGACCTCTGTTTGGAGGTCGTGCGGGGTACATCTGAGATGAGGTGAGGGCCAAATGATTGCCGCAGCGCTCTCTCGGCAGACAGCACCCCCCCCCCCCCCTAGGGGGGGTCAAATGGGGGTGACAAACACGATTTTTCAAAAAACCGGCGCAGAGGCCCCAAAGCCCCCGTAAACCCTCCAAACCCCCCCAGATCGGTCCGGAAACCCATCGAACCCCACTTTTCCACCATTCCGGGCACCTCAGGTGCCCGAATTGGGGTACCTAAATTTTGTGCCACCGTTTGGTACCGTACAGTGCCACTGTGTGGGAGGTTGGAAAAGAAAATGCCCCAACACACCACATCTGAGGGTTGCAATGCATGTTGCTTGCCAACCACGTCATCCGGTGGGTGTCAGGCGCTATGTAGGTGGCATTAGCCAGGTCTTCGATGTGTTCTGGCTTGTATATATACCTCCCTGCCTGCGGCACAGGCACTGCCTTTGTCCCCCACACCAGCCACAGAGAGCGTATTGTACTCGGTCCACGGTTGCTGATTCATTGTGATGCGTTGTATCCTCGAGTGAACGTCACACACTAGTGGCACCACCACCCGCCATCCGAGAGCTGTATTGACTTTGCGCGCTTCCGTTGTATTCACCTCGCCACGCATATTGCACCGTTCAGTACCAGTGCTCTTGGGCCAGGCAAAGTAGACCGCAGCAACTACCAATTCTGGCACAATGGGTACCACGACAGCGCACTTCATGTGTTCCCGGAATGTACAGCTCGTGTTGCAACAGTCGTTGTCAACACATCCCGGTTGTGGAGCACTGCTGCACAGGAATCACACGACCATCTGGACTGTTCCGTACCTACAGGCAGCCTCCCGGTGCATGGTGGCAGGGAGGTATATATACAAGCCAGAACACATCGAAGACCTGGCTAATGCCACCTACATAGCGCCTGACACCCACCGGATGACGTGGTTGGCAAGCAACATGCATTGCAACCCTCAGATGTGGTGTGTTGGGGCATTTTCTTTTCCAACCTCCCACACAGTGGCACTGTACGGTACCAAACGGTGGCACAAAATTTAGGTACCCCAATTCGGGCACCTGAGGTGCCCGGAATGGTGGAAAAGTGGGGTTCGATGGGTTTCCGGACCGATCTGGGGGGGTTTGGAGGGTTTACGGGGGCTTTGGGGCCTCTGCGCCGGTTTTTTGAAAAATCGTGTTTGTCACCCCCATTTGACCCCCCCTACCCCCCCCCCCCCCCCCCCACCCTCACAACACGGTGGGATCTTGTAAATTTTACATGTATAACTTACATGGATGTATTCAGATCTTAATAAGAGAGGAATTTTTTTCGCCAAATCTACCTCCTCCTCCTCTTAGATTAAGACCTTAGTCCATAAACGGCCCAAAAAAGCCCAACATCTGAATCCCCTTAATTAAGGTCTTAAACCTCTTAGTGTAACCTCTTTAAGGTCTTACACTCAGAGGTTAAGACCTTAGTTCGATCTTCAGCAATATTACGTTGACAGCGGGTGAACCCAGCAGGTTCCTGCACACACCCGCCCCCCGCGCCCCCACCACACGCACGTTCGTGCCCCCCCCCCCCCCCACCACACACTCAGTTGACTCCAACACTCACATCCCCCACGAGGACTCTTATTTGCGTGGCAGCAAGTGGCAACATAGTGTGAGAGAAATGCCACACTGCAAAAGTACGCTTGAGTCACAGAGCGGCAGCAGAATACAGGTTGGAGTTTTGCCGCTCAGCGGATCATCTCACGCGGTGTACGCGTGTGCATTGATGGCAGAGACTGCCTCTTCGAAAGAAGCCAGCACATTCTTCGGGATGGTGGTGGGCTGGAGAATGTCGTCCTCCCACTCGACGACTTTCGGCCCAGTCGCAGCAGGATAGCCCTTCCGCAGGGTCCGGTCGAACTGGTTGGGTAGGTCCTGGTTGCAGGCATGGAAGAGGATTCGGGCCCGAGTTGATGCGTGCGCTGCCATGCGGGACGGGGGGAGCACACGGCGCGCGATAGAAAACACGCTGTCACACCCCAGAGTCGATGCAGTCACCGCCAGCAGATCAAGGCACAGAGTACGCAGCGCGCACTCCCCGTAGTTCAGCCAGAAGGAGTCCACATCGCCCTTCATGCCCTCCTTCTTGGAGTGATCCACATACTCTACCCACGCCGCCTCCTCGACTTCACGGAACGCCGGAATCCAGGCAGTGATATCCTGGAAGGACATCAGGTTGTCAGTGTTCCCCATGATCTTGACAGCACGTGGGTTCACGTGTCTCATCGCCTTCCAGTAGTAGTACGACCCCTCCGACTTGTTCCCCCACCACCGCACCTTCAGCTCCTCTGAGAGGACAGCTGCGACTGGGGACTTGGCATCCAGCAGGTCTTCCAGGGACTTCTTTTCCCGCTCGAGAAATTCTTTCTCTTTTTCCGTCTTGGCGTACGCGATGTTGTCAAGGTCCTGAATCTTCCCCTCCATGTCACCCCAAACAGAGTGGCTGTGCGACTTCTTCGAGGGGGTGGTGTAGGAAGCCAGCAGCTCCATGATCGGCGAATTTGCCCGCTCCATCTCCAGCAACTCCTTCTCCAGCCGTGTGACCCCCAGATCCTTGAGCAGCTGGCCCAGCTTCCCCATGCTGGGTGTCGTACTGCCCTGTTGGAGCTCGGTGCTCACGAACACGAACAGCGCCTTCATGCGCTGGCGCACGTGGGTGTACACTTCGATGCGAGACGAGTACCGAGTATCACCTGGGAGGGGGCACTTCACAGCCGGCACCTTCTCCTTTGTGTTGTTCTTTTTTGCAGCGTCGAGAACAGCATGCGCTGCTGGAAGGATATCCTTGAGGGTGGTAGCGGTGGAGACTGCCTCGTTCGGCTGGCGGAGGGCTGCACGGATCTTCCCGGCGCACGATTCGAAGAGATCGGCTTCCTCCTGCGGCGTGCAGTCCTCCCTGAGTTCTTCGACTTCCCCGAGGATGGTCTCCAGCGATGACACAGCAACTCCGGAGAGACACTCCATCTGCACTTCGACCCACCGTCTGTGCCGATACTTGTTCTCATCCCCGCCCAGCAAGTTGTTGAGTAGGCGGGACACCTCGAAGGCGGCACACCCCGGGAACTTCTTCTCCAGGTTGGCCAGCATCCAGGTCTCGCAGACGTCGCCACAGTTGTTCACCAAGTGTGGGACGCACGACACGAAGGGGACACCGAATGCTTCGGCGAGTTCACGGCTTGCAGCTGCGTTGGACCCGCCCTTGTCGGATCTGATGAGGAAGGGGGGGGGCAAGCTGAGGCGCGTCAGCTCGCGCTTGATGTCCTGCGACAGCTCGACCCCGGTCTGGCTCCCCCTCCGCTCCTCCGGACGTATGAAGATCAGCGATGCGGCGAATCCTACAGCGCTGAGGATGATGGCCGTCGCCTTCGTGTCGCCAATCCCACTGTTGTCATGCGACATGCAGTACCTCCCCCCCTTCAGCTTGGCCGTGATGACCTTCTCGCTGTCCTTCGTCAGCTCGTCGCCCAGCTTCTTCACCAGCGGAGCAACCTTCGGGGGGTCCTTGGGGATGCGTGTGCCTGCGAGGCAGGAGAGTACACCCTGCATCGCGCCCGCTGTGATCCCCGTGTAGAGCACCCCTTTCGCGATTTTGTCATGCAGAGCGGTTTCACTCGCTTCAAATGCAGTCACAATTGTGACCTGCCCCTCTTCCCCCTTCTTCTGCCTTGATTTCTTCCCCACGTGCTTGCTGCCGGTGAAGTGGTCCCCCAGGTCGCCTGCCTGGACATGGGGCATCCACAACACCTCGCAGATATCGCAGGAGGGGACCTCCTGAGCCGCTGCGTAAACGCTCGTCAGCTGCTTGGAATTCCTGTAGTGTGATTTGATGTCGCCGACCTTCACGCAGACACAGTCGGTGTGCTTCTTCATCTCCCTGCGGAGAGCATCGCCC